>VSTD030002522.1:0-11746 GCA_008808055.3 Sporobolus alterniflorus
TGTAAATGAAGTATCATAGAACTAATAAATTTATTTTTTCATACTTATATGAAGATGGAGGACCGATCATGGATGTATCAGTTGAGTGATGTGCTTGCTCACTTCAAAAGAGTATGTGCATTTTTGGAAACAACTTTACAACACGCTTCATGCCAAAAAGAAGAGACAATATGTTACCCTTCTAAAGTATGCAATAACGATGTGATATTTAAATATCATGAGGTTTCATGGATAATTACTTGGTTCGGAGTGGTTTCATGGATAATTACTTTATCTAGACTCAGCACGGTGAGACACAACCGAGGATAGAAAGGATCGTAGATGAGAGGGCAGAAGAGAACATGGATATTCCAGATGGCGTGTATAGTCATCATGACAATGGATGTGAGGATAATATAGGTTTGGATGATGCAGATCACAGTGATGAAGGTTTTGATGTGGAGGAGCTGATGCACAATGTTGCGTGTGATGTGTTGCTACAAAGAAGAAATAAGGGTTTCGATAATTTTGAGATGCTTGATAAAGTGTCGAGAGACTTATGATAGAACCACCTCGGAATCAAGGGTCCATTTTCCAGGATCCAGATTGGGTGATTCTCGATGAAGCGAGAATACAACAAACACACATATGAAGTATACAAAATCAAGATTTCATTGAAAATTAAGTTATTGCACTTTAGTTTAAGGATTACAAGGTTAAGAAGCAGAAGGTGCTTCAAAAGATAGAACATATTTACGGAAGCATTTAACTCGATATCATAAGAGTATTCACCTCAAAAGATAGAACATATTTACGGAAGCATTTAACTCGATATCATAAGAGTATTCATCTCGCCCTAGAGGTGAAAACCTTCTTCAACAACTCTACACCTGCAACGAGCCCCAATACGAAATCCAATACTCAGAAGACTGGACTTCCCACTGCCAGCCATCATCGGCATTGCTGAAAGAGAGAGAAGAAGAAACATGCACACCAAAAAATTACAAAGCAAAGCTTGAGCAACTATGCTCAGCAAGACTGACCCAGCGTGACCAAGTGGTCACACTTCTAGATATGCAAAGGCTTCAAGAGATAAAGACTTAAGCCTACAACAGCTATCTTTAAATACTTTTAAGCATGTAATTAGCCAAGATTAAGTAATTAACACCATAGGTTTGCAACCTATACTAAATAGGCAAGTGTAACCAAACAATTACTGATATTAAGCATCTCATCAACTAGCAAGTAGTCGACATCCATCACATGCTATAAATATAACATTATGAAAGTAGAATTAATACATTTGGACTCAGTGAGCAATCCATCACCCATTTTCGAGGGTGTCACGGAGATTCGTATCAATATACACCTTGCCAGGGATAAAACCTGAAAACACAATGCACGTGGTTCACAAAGACACTATGAGTGGCCATAGTTCATGACGCTATCAAGGAGGCGATACGGGCCCACCTCACCCTAGTGCATGTCTTCCATACGATACCTCACTGGGCATCCATGGGTGGCCCATGCACTATTGGATAGCTTCTGTTTCAGCAACACACGATGCTACTAAGTTTGTAAGACCCCATAAACCCCATATGCGCCAGTACGTAATCAAAGCATGTTCATTCGGACCCAACAGACGTGGGCCCTAATCGACATAGGCAGGGACTACCACCTTCATAGCTCTGAATTTATGAACCAGGCCACACACCGTCCTTCACATCCAGTGTTCTCCACCTTACCCTAGTTACCCCGCCTGGTCTCATATTAAACCAATTATCAACTATTCAGATTCTCAACCTGCCAAACACGAACCAGGACATAAAAAACCCTAAATCTCATGAGTGGAACCTGCCACCCAACTTCTACCAGAGTTCTATCTGCTAAGCATAGCACTACTAATAGATTTTCTACAATGGTAGGATCAAGGTGACATGCAAAGGGTGGAATGCATTCTAGGGTTTCATTCAACTCCTATAACATGAATACACAAAGCAATAATAATGTAATGACAGTTGTAAAATGAAAACCCTATAGGGGGTGGTATGCACCGGTGCTTGCCTTTGCTTAGGAACAATGTCAGATTTCTTGAGTTTCATGAATGTTGACCCCCAAAGCTTTGACTTGGCCTTTCCTTCTTGACATCTTAGACAACCCTAAAGCAGAATGAAATGCATGATTTAAACAAGAGCGAAAAAGATACGACTAGCTAAGGGTGGTCCACACGATATGGCTCATAGGTTTAAAGGACTGAGAAGGTCATCTTTCACTTAAGCTTTTAGCGGGAAAGGCGGGTTCAGAAAGGAAATGGCTCGAGACTCGCTAACGATGTGAGTTGAGCGGGTTACATAGGTTTGGGGCCATGGTTAAGGGTCATGGCAAGACGTGAAGGCTTAGACACTTCCAATTCTAGGCCAAAGTCTTCACAAAGAGAATGATAAAACCACTTAACATAGCACTTGGTCAAGAAAGGAATAGGAACTAAATTTGGCCATGAGACAAGAATGTGCTTTTGAATATTTGATTGGCTCATAGAAATGTTCATGGCAAAATTCTTGACATCATCAAGAGTGAGCACCTTAGTTACTTAAGGTCCAAACTAACCAAGGTGAAAGAATGACAAATCATCGCTAACCATCATGATCAGGGGTTGAAAATATTTTTGTCATGATGTGGAGGACCAGATTGAAATTTGGTTCAAATTTCATAAATTTTGGAGCTCTAGAATAGTATGACTTAATCTTGAATTAACAAGGTTTAATAAATCAATCTAGAATTAATAATTAAATAAAATTATTTTATAATTTTATTCTTTTGAATGTGTTTTAATTCAAATATTGGAATTGAATTTATTTGAATTACTACAATTTTCTGAAGTTCGAACCATATTTGAAATGAATTTGAATTAAACCAGAAAGAAATTGGCAAAGGACAATATTGTACTGGGCCTGGTCTGTTGTGCCTCTCAGGCCGGCCTAGCTATGACTTTGGCTCACCTAGGATTCGGCCATGGCCATAGAAAACAGGGGAGCTGCCCATGGCGCCCAAGGCTGCGGTGACCGATCGGATCCCGATGATCGGTGATGCAGGGTGGGGGGAGCGGTTGAGGAGACTCTATTCCTGGCGGGGAGGCGATTTGGGGTCAGCGGGGAGGACGAGGCTCACCAGATAAGGGTGCTCCATGGTGGCAGAATTCGGCCAGTGGGGAATGGCGGGGATGGCATGGATCGGTGGTCGTCGGCGATGTCTGATGGGTCAGGGAGCCTCACGGCACTCTAGAGAAACTCGAGGAGGTGGTGGTTCAACTAGAGGATGGCCGGAGGCGACCGGCACCGGTGAGGCACCACAACGGAAGAAGAGGCAGACAGTGGCTCATTGCTTCGAGGCAATTCTATGTGGTGCATCAGCTTGAGGACGAAGCACGGCTTGAGGGCGATGATAGCAGCGGTGGCTCGAAGGAGTGGCGTCAACGATAGCCTCGATGGGGAGAGCAGGGTGAGGAGAGGCACGCGGAGCAGAGATTTGGCATGGAAGGATTCAGGGAAGAGGAAAACAGTTTGTCCTCGATGACGAGAGGATAAGGGCAACGCAGGGATAGGGCGGCACACGTGGCCTGGGTCGAAACTCGTGGGGCGCGGTCGGACTGTGGGGGCGACGGTGTCATGGTCGGGACGGCGGGTCGGCTTCAGACGGGCGCACTGGTGTGATACACTAGAGAATTTGGCCTCCCCAGGTGGGCCTCGGGCTATCGCAGGTGAGCTGGGCCACATTGTAGCTGGATTCCGGGCCCAAGTACTCTTTTCCAATATTCAATTCCTTTTCTAATAAGATCCAAAGCACTAAGTTCCAAAATACAAAATAAAATCTTCCTTATCTCCAAAAATTTTCAAACTTGGCAAGCTTGCAGATAAATTCAAATGGAACACATTTCATTTTTGGATTGGCTTCCAATACCCTAAAGATTTTTGAATTATAAAATTTAGAAGCAAAACCAATTTGAATCGTATTTGAATTTTAAAGGGGTTCAAACCTTTTGGGAAAAATCTCAAAAATTCCTTAAAATTCTAACTTGACATGATCTTCAAGGATATGAAATTATATGGCTTACCTTGTACTCAAAATTTTGAAGTTTCTTTCCAAGTGGTAAATATGACTAAAAGGGATAAATTCACAAAGGGTCAAATTTGCATTTGAATCCACATGGATTATGTTTATCATTGTAGCAAACAATGTAGAACACTATAGAGCTACTATAGCCGCTACAGTAATACCAGGGGTGTTACAACCCTCCCCCTTATAGAAATCTAGTCCAAGATTACGAAGGACGGGAGGCCATCGGGACCACTTATTTGGTCTCAGCGACACAAAGGTAGGTGTTATCACTTTCTTAATTCCAAGGTCAAGAATCTGTCAACTATCGACCAAGAACTTGTAGACAGAAACAAGCTTTAATGTGAGTCAGCATTGACACTACTGCTAGGTAAAAAGGATGAAGCAAGTGTTCGAAGTCACTTGCGAAACCACGATGACAATGATCAATGATAACCAAGACTCAACGAGTTCACTTGGCCGGAGTAGTAGACACAACAGTCATCTTATGTCACAATGAACAGACTAGAGATGAACATGGTAACGCTGGCATCTAGTAAGATTTGACATCGCGGTAGGCTTATTATGGCTAGGTTAGAGCTAGTTGTAGCAACGAGACTCTACACACAACTTTCTTTATTCTGGTTACATATCTCAAGTAATACGCCATCCTTTTCAGAAGATGGTCATGAATGGAACACCATTGCTAATCCGATGAGGCATGCACTTTCTATTTTGCAAAACTAGCTTGGGAAATGCCTAGACGAATCGGCACAATTCAAGGCAAGATTGCAATTTAGAAGAGCTCATCAATCAGGCAAACCGACCATCAAATAAGCTTCACCCAAGGAGTATGACATCAATTGCGTGGACTCAGAAGTCAAGAGAAAGTTTACCAATCTAGCGATCGATTTTCTTTCTCAGCAAGGAATGGTGACGCTTAGGAGAAGACATCCTACGTGTCCACGAATACTCAAGGTGGCTTACCAAGATAGCAAACGGCGCAACCGAGTCACAGATGTTAGCGCCACAATGAGGTGCTTCTTGATGGTCAACGGAGCATCAATGAAGATGCACGTGGCAAATCCAATGAACGGGGGCGAGATAGACTCCAAAGAGGTAACGACCTAGGAGAGGTCATTGAAAATGATCGATATCAACGTGGCTATCATGGGTACCAACAAGGTTGTGATGGATACTTTCACTCTTACTCAAGGTTGACTCAGATGTGCCATACCGGCGAATAACCTTAGAATGGCTCGCCCGAAGCGATGAATCGACACGGCCTTGAACAAGAGGATTTTTTGGAAAGGTTTCGGTTAATGAACCAACAATCTTCCTCAACGATGAGGTTTCATCAAGCGAAGTTGACATTTCTCATCCGGGGTTCAACGGGAGGAGAAATCTGCCAAACAGGCAATTTCGCTCAAAATCTTGCTTGGAAGCGTAATCACAACAAAGAGCCATCACAAAACAGACTCGATGGTAGGTTACAAGATTACGAGTAGGTGCATAGCTTTTGGAAGCCCCGTAGCGAGTAGCTACGCTCAATCCAACATTAGCACCTCCGAACAGGAAAAATCCGTTGTTAATTCAGCCTTGACTGTAGGCAGCAGTCAGTAAATTGAAATCTGGTACTGTTCAATCTGAAATCTGACTGGGAGTCAAATACTGAAAAGGTGGAGAACATCCACAGCTTTCCAACGGGTATCTAGTTGCCCTCATCTGATCAACGGTTTAGGTGCTATGGCTTTTGCCAGATGACAGGGTTGTTAAAACTGTATCCTTGACAGATTGCAGCGCCGAGAGAAAAATGAATTATGTGGCTGGTTGGTTGGGCTTCTTCCCCTGAGTTGAATGTAAAAAAGTTGGACAACTCTCCCAGATTTCCATCAGTTACTAATACAGCTTCATCGGACCAACGGTTTGGAGGTTACGGAATTTTGCACCATCACCAAATTGCTGAAATCTCAACTAGACAGCACAACAGTTGGAAGAACAAAATTCCGATGATTAGGCTAATCTGAAACACCCAGATTTCTGAATACCATTCCATTAGGTAACTCTGTCCGCTTTCCATTGGTTTATTTCATGGCTCCAAACAGTCAGCGGCCTATGAGTTACGACTATCAGAAAATGGTCAGGTTGCTGAATTCGGAAAAATCTGGACAGACCTGACATTCTGGCATAAATCAGGATTTTGGCGAAATTTCATCATGACCTCCCCAGAAACTTTGAATACCAAAGTCGTTGCTAACCATCTTTCTACCAGTTACTCACACAGTCTTATCTGACAAACGGTTTGGTATCTACAGGCTTCTAAAGACTGAACACGGTGCTGAACTGTTTTGGGGCAGATTGGACATTGGAGTGAAATTTCAGCTTTAGGGGCCCACAATGAGTGAAACTTGGTGAGGTTTGATTATGGATTCTACAACCAACTTGCTCAGCTCTTCCACGCCTACTCATACACATGATTTTGATAACCATAGCAATGGTTATGGCCATTCAAAGACAGAACTCATGCAGAGTTTGGCAGGTCGCTGAAAATAGGTGCAATGAACAGTTTGTAGACTTGCCCCGGGATCGGACAGCGAAGATTATGACTTTTAAACTTGATTATTAAGTTTATTTATTAGGTGACTTGATGATGCAACTCGTCCTAATCGTCCTCACCAAAATGAGAAGAAATGGTTCGCTATTGTGAATCATTCGGATACTGTGGCAAAAACGCTCTCACAAAATATTTCTAATGATTTAACGCACGTTAGTGTACATATAGAAGATGAATCACAATAGTCAGCAACCTTCACACATGCCCTTAGGGGGTCCAGCACTTCGCGCCCACTCATGCCCCTTGCAGACCGGTACTTTTGTACCCAATTCAATGTCCTACAAGCTAAGCACAAACACCAAACTTTCATAAACAATAAAGAAGCATACACAAGCACTAATAGTTCTATTAAAGCTACAAAAAACCAAATAAGATCATCAACAACAAAATAAGTTGAACACTATCAAAATCCACAACATACCTTCTTCAATGCAATTCTGTAGTTGCAATATGAATGCATATGCTAGCTTGCCACCTTAAGAGACTACTATAGTTCTTATATGGGCTAAGCGTCCTCACCATAAACATAGTTATGATTTTTAGATGCTTAGAGTGCGCGTTTAGCCCTGAACCTGGCTCTGATACCAACTATAGCAGAACTACCTCAGAAATGAGGGGTCCGTCTCCCAGGATCCAGATCGGGCGATTCTCGACGAAGCGAGAATACAACAAACACATATACGAAGCATACAAAATCAAGATTTCATTGAAAATTAAGTTAATACACTTTAGTTTAAGTATTATAAGGTTAAGAAGCAGAAGGTGCTTCAAAAGATAGAGCATATTTGCGGAAGTGTTTAACTCAATGTCATAAGAGTATTCACCTCGCTCTAGAGGTGAAAACCTTCTTCAACAACTCTACACATGCAACGGGCCCCAGTATGGAATTCAGCACTCAGAAGGCTGGACTTCCCACTTACAATCGTCATCGGTATCACCGAAAGAGAGAGAAGAAAAAACCTACACACCAAAAACTTACAAAGTAAGGCTTGAACTACGACGCACAATTAGATTGACCCATCGTGACCAAGTTGTCACACTTTTAGACATGCAAAGGTTCAAGAGATAAAGACTTAAGCCTACACCCGCTATCTTTAAATACTTTTAAGCATGTTATTAGCCAAGTTTAAGTAATTAACACCATAGGTTTGGAACATATACTAAACATGCAAGTGTACCCAAAAACTGTTGATATTAACCATATCGTCAACTAGCAAGTAGTCAACGTCCATCACATGCCATAAATATAATATTATGAAAGTAGAATTACTACGTTTGGATGTGGCGAGCAAGCCATCACCTATTTCTGAGGGTGTCATGGAGATTCAAATCAATATACATCTTGAAGGGGATAAAACCTGACAACACGACACACATGGTTCACAAAGACACCACGAGTGGCCATAGTTCTTGACACGATCAAGGAGACAATCCAGGCACACCTCATACTAGTGCACATCTTCTACACGATACCTCGACAGGCATCCATGAGTGGCCCATGCACTATCACAATTTAGACCTGTTAGGTATGGTAGGATAGCTTCTGTTTTAGCGACACACGATGCTACTAAGCTTGCGAGGCCCGATAAATCCCGTATGCACCAGTACATAATCAAAGCTAGGGACTACCACATTCAGAGCTCTGAATTTATGAACTAGACCACACACCGTCCTTCCCATCCAATATTCTTCACTTTCCCCTAGTTGCCCTGCCCGGTCTCATATTAAACCAACTATCAACTATTCAGATTCTTAATCCTTGCAATCACACCCCCAAAGCTTCGACTTAGCGTTACCTTCTCAACGCGTAAACAACCCTAAAGCGGAATGAAATGCATGATTTAAACAAGAGTGAAGAAGATACGACTAGCCAAGGGTGGCCCACGCGATACGACTCATAGGTTTAAAGGATCGAGAAGGTTGTCTTTCACTTAAGTTTTTAGCAGAAAAGATGGGTTCAGAAAGGAAACGGCTCGAGACTCACTAATGATGTGAGTCGAGCAGGCTACTTAGGTTTGAGGCCATGGTTAAGGGTCATGGTAAGATGTGAAGGCTTAACTTAGACACTTACATTTCTAGAACAAAAATCTTCACAAAGAGAAGGATAAAACCACTTAACATAGCACTTGGTCAAGAAAGGAATAGGAGCTAAATTTGGCCATGATGGTGGGGGAAAGACATGAAGGTGTTTTCTCAGATTTGATTGGCTCTTTGAAGTGTTCGTGGCAAAATTCTTGACATGACAAAGAGTTAGCACCTTAGTTACTTAAGGTCTAAACTAACCAAGGTGAAAGAATGACAAATCATTGCTAACCATAATGATCAGGGGTTGACAATATTTTTTCCATCATGAGGAGGACTAGATTGAAATTTGGTTCAAATTTCATAAATTTGGAGCTCTAGAATATTAATTAAGACTTAATCTTGGATTAACAAGGTTTAATAAATTAATCCAGAATTAATAATTAAATAAAATTATTTTATAATTTTATTCTATATAATATGTTTGAATTCAAATATTGGAATTGAATTTATTTGAATTACTACAATTTTCTGAAGTTTGAACCATATCTAAAATGAATTTGAATTAAATCGGAAAGAAATTGGCAAAGCACAGCATTGTACTGGGCCCAGTCCATTGCGGCTCACAGGCTGACCCAGCTAGGGTTTCTAGCCCACCTAGCCTTTCAGCCCGTGGCCACAAAAAAAAGGGAGCTGCCCATGTTGCCCGGGGCGACGACAGCTGACCGAATTCCCTATGACTGGCGGCATGGGATGGGGGGGGGGAAGCGGTCGAGGAGACTCTAGGCGCGATGGGGAAGTGATTTGGAGACATCGAGGAGGACGGGGCTCACCGGAGAAGGGAGCTCCACGGTGGCAGAATTTGGCTGGCGGGGAACGACGGGCATGGTGCGGTCCGGTGGTCGGCAGCAGTATCTAACGGGATGGGGAGCTTCAAGGCACTCCAGAGGAACTTGAGGAGGTGGCAGTTTGACCAGAGGACAGTCGAAGGTGCCCAGCACTGGCAAGGTGCCGTGGCGGAAGTAGAGGCAAACGACGACTTGTCGCCTCTTGGTAGATCTTCATGGCGCATCGGCTTGAGGATGAGGCACAACTTGAGGGAGAAGATGGCAATGGTGGCTCGACAGAGCGGCATCAATGGCAGCCTCGATGGGGAGAGCAGAATGGGGAGAGGCGCGCGGAGCAGAGGCTTAGCATGGAAGGATTGGACGGGGAAGAGTGAAACGGTTTGGCCTCGATGACGAGAGGATAGCATCACTATCAGGACGACGGGGTCAGCTTCAGACGGGCGCATTGGTGTGGCACGTTGGGGAATCTGGCCTCCCCGGGTGGTCCTCAAGCTGTCGCAGGCGAGTTGGGCCGCACTATAACTGGATTCTGGGCCCAAGTACTCTTTTCCAATATTCAATTATTTTCTAATAAGATCCAAAGCTCTAAGTTCCAAAATACAAAACAAAATCTTCCATATCTCAAAAAATTTCCATACTTGGCAAGTTTGTAGATAAATTCAAATGGACCACATTTTCTTTTTGGCTTGACTTCCAATTCCCTCTGGATTTTGAATTATAAAATTCAGAAGGAAAATCAATTTGAATATTTTTTTAATTTTAAAGGGTTCCAAACCTTTTGGGAAAAATCTCATAAATTCTTTAAAATTTTTACTTGACATGATGTTCAAGGATGTGAAATTATATGGCCTCACTTGTACTCAACATTTTGAAGTTTCTTTCCAAGTGGTAAATATGACTAAAAGGGATAAATTCACAAAGAGTCAAATTTTAATTTGAATCCACATGGATTAGGTTTATCATTGTAGCAAACACTGTAGAGCTACTGTAGCTACTACAGCAACACCAGGGGTGTTACAAGACCTTTACGAGAGAACATGAATTCAGAGATAGGTGTCCAACGTGCAATGCTAGTAGATACAAACTAAACGATAACAGTGAGGAGGTTGAGGACAACTCCAACAAAAAGATCAAAAGAAGGCAAGAACGAAAGAGGTAGAATGCTACTCCTAATTAGGACATGGAAGTGTCTAGAGAGAGAAAAGTTCCCTCTCTTATGATATGGTACGTACCTATGATCGAACGCTTGAAGCATATGTTCTCAAACCTAAGGGATGTTAAGCTGTTGCTTTGGCATGTGAATCACAAGACGGATGGAAAGATTCGACACCCTGCAGATGGTAGACAGTGGAGAAATTTTGATCTTGCTCATCAGGAGGACTTCTTTAATGATCCAAGAAATATCATGTTTGTACTTAGCACGGATGGAATGAATCCATTCGGAGAGATGAGGAACCCACATAGTACGTGGCCAGTTATTATGTGCATATTCAATCTCCCCCATAGCTGTGCCACAAACGAAAGTATCTTTTATTAACAATCCTCATATCCGGTCCTAAATAAGCTAACAATGATATAGATGTTTTTTCAGAACCATTGATAGAAGGCATGCAGAAACTTTGGGAATATGGGGTCACTGTATGGGATGAGTACAACAAACAACACTTCAATCTAATGGCCATTATTTTCTACACGATCAATGACAATACCGCATGTCTATCCCTAACAGCGCCGATCAAAGGAAAGACAACATGTGTCATTTGTGTGGATCAGATGGAATCAATTTACTTTCCATCTTTCAGTAAGCATTTATACATGCGATACTGTAGTTTCTTACCACGTAAACAAAAGTATCATTAATGGAAAACACGACTCGATGGTACGATCGAAAATGAAGAGGAATCGAAGCATTGAGATGGCAAATTTGTGTTTGGAATGATTAAGAACATCAAGGTAGTTTTTGTGAAGCATGTGAAGGGGAAAAGGAGAAAGAAAAATGAAAAGACCCCAAAGGACTATCTATTTAAGAAATAGCCAATTTTCTTTAGATACTTACCCTATTAGAAAGAGTTCGAGATTGGTCACGCCATTGATACCATGCACGTTGAGAAGGGTGACTTTGAAAGTACCATCAATTTATTCTTAGACATCGCAGGTAAGATGAAGGATGGACTCAACGCCCATAAGGACC
>VSTD030002523.1:0-11745 GCA_008808055.3 Sporobolus alterniflorus
GCCGCGCGCTGCTCATCGGGCCGGACAACAACAAGATGTGCAACCTGGGCATCTGCCTCATGAAGCAGGGCCGCGTGCTCGAGGCCAAGGACGTGCTCAAGCAGGTGCGCCCGGCGGGGGTCGACGGCCTGCGAGGAGCCAACTCGCACCTCAAGGCCTACGAGCGCGCGCAGGAGATGCTGCGGGCCCTCGAGGCTAAGCTCGTCGGCCGCCCTCGGGCCGACCAGCTCGACACGAGCTGGCTCTTCGACGCGCTGCTACTGGGTTCGTCCTCGAGCATCTGGGAGCCGCAGCCGTGCATAGACCACTTGCTGCCTCCCCGGATCCCAGCCCCAGCGCCGCGCGACCACTTCGCAGATGAGGACGCCGTCGTCAGCAATAAGATGGCGGTGCTGCAGGAAAACATGCTCAATGTGGCCGCGCAGCCGTTCTACTCTCTGCGGACGCCACCGCTTGCAACCAAACCTCAGAACACGCTGCATCAGCAGCAGAAGCCAGCTCCGGTGCATGACCCCATGGGCAACCTGAAGAGGACACGGTCTGCCACTGCTATGGACAAGGCAGGGACCGTGGAGAAGGATCAGTTCACTGACGAGAACAGCGGCAGGAGGAAGTCACTCACTGCAGAGGACAGGTGGCCGGAGCTGCCCGACCACAATGCCTTTGATGAAGCCCTTGTTGCTGCAGTTCTTGCCCCGGTCCTCGATGATGAACCAACGGGCACCGACGAGAACGCCAACAACGGCGGTGGAAAGCATCTGGCGAGCTGTGGCACCAGTTCGGCGGTGAAGGAGAAGATCGGCAAGAGGCTGAGGATCTTCCAGGACATCACAGACAGTCAACACATACTGATTCGGTTTGGTCTTCTTTTGTTTCCTACTCACAAAAGGCAGGTTTGGTCACACCCAGAAGGAGATGGGCTTGTTCTCCTGGAGGCTCCTGCCGAGCAACTAAGTTAAATCATAGATTCGATTTGATTTGGATTTTCAATTCAATTTAACACACCCGAATAACAGCTCCTTTTTTTTGCTCACTTCCTTAGCTTACATTTTAGCAAGAATGTTGTTTCCTGCTTCTTTTCCAGAAACCTTGTAATAGAAGTGGATTGCATAATTCTTGAATAACAAAGTGTCTTACTTATTTATCTATTGGTCAAAAAAACTGTCACATTTGGATCTTGTTGAAATGCTAAGGACGCCAAATTGAGAAGCACTCCAAATTTCAGTGCCTTCGAACCAAATCAAAATGGATTTGAAAATTGGCAGCCTTCAAAATTGGGAACATATCATGTGCACATGTGCACCTAATCATGACCCTCTATTCCTCATCCAACGTCTCACGGCAATTTTTCAAACAGACCCTCCCGCAGCTCCCCACCAGTGCACAATGTAATTTTGCAAAAAAAAACCTTCCACCATGAAACGTTGAATTATGAATGAAGGGCTAGAATCTAGAATTCTATATGTGCACCAAATCTCCATATGCATAGGATATATTCCCTTCAAAATTTGGTTGATATCAAATGACAATCATAAAAAAAAGCCAAGGCACCACTCTCTGTCTCACTCCAACGACTACCACCGTCCTTTTTTAATTATTTTTTGAGAAATGAACCTGGCTAATTTTTTCCCCAAATCTGCTCTTTTTGAATCGTGTCAGTTTGGTTGGCACAACTAATGAAGAGGTCGCGTCATGTGCATTGGCGTGGCTCAAGGAGTTGGCGCGTGCCCACTCAATGATATGACGTGCAGCCTACCACGTTGATCTAGTCGCATCAGGGCACAGGATGGCGCGACTAAGTCACGCCGAAGGAAATGGCGTGACTTGTGCGCAAAATATGGCACCGGCCCTTCTTTCTCTTTTTCCTCTCTTTCTTTCTTCCTCCTCCTCCTCTCTTTCCCTTGCGGTGGCTCCATTGGTGATTCTTGAGTTCTTTTCTCAGTATGAAGTCCGTGGTACCCTAAATCGATTCCATGAGTTGGTATCCCGATCCTATTGGGTACGCACATCACATTTTATTGTATTTCAAAACTTTAGCTTGGATAAACTCATGTGTTAGGGATTCGAGATTAAATCAATGTAGTTGTGATGAGTGCGTAGTTGCTATGTTGTATGGATGCATAGTTTTGATTGCACTATAGCTTGGATGAACTCATTGTCTAATGATCAGTTTATGATAACATTTAGGATTTAGTAAGCTATCTATTTTCATGTAAAAAATTTCCATGTAATTGAATTGGTAAATGGTAAACATGCTATGCCGAATTTGTAAGTGTTGGTATTAATCTTCATATCCCGTTTGAACTACGAAGAGTGCTTAGTTCCTTGCTATTGACATGTCGTATGATTTGAATTTTAAAGGTTAGGAAAATCTTACCCAAACACAACTTCATCCAATGCTCCAGTTCCTCTGTCTCATCCCGTTTCAAGATGTGACCACAACAAAGAGGCTCATGTCAAACAATCTAGACATCCGACGACGATCGTTCGTGCTTATGAGTATTACATTTCTCTTGAATTGGATTATTTCTATTTGCACCATCCATTGTCAATGTGATTGAAAAAAGAATTAATTTTTACAGAATCAGGATTGGTGTAGTTTCTTCCAGTGGATTGACGGGCCAGATATGTGGAAAACACAAATTCTTCTATTTCCGTACGATCGAAATGAGTCATTTCCGTATCACAACTTCAAGTGTTGGGTCCCCCCACCACCGAATCCCCCTCCAATGATAGATGAGGGGGAGGAGGAAGCAACTACTCAACATGTTAGCCACCCACCTTTGTGCAAATGCGGCTACCGTTCTGAGTTGGTGAACTTGCCGACCGGGTTGGATTACACACCTTTTGTTGTCCTATTCTATTATCGGTAAGAGCTCATACAAGATGTTATTCCTTTGTTGTGATTAAAGTATTGATTTTATATTCATGATATTGGATTACAATATGTTCTGTTGAGTAATAAGCGAGGATGTGATTTCAATAAGCTTGTTTACGGTCCTCGGAACCATTGGCCAAAGGATCTAGAGATATTGTTATCTTTGGATTCTGACGATTTACCATATCACCATGCTCCGCATGTACGCTGTCAGTGTGGTGTCCCAGCCAAATAGGAGGTGGTGCCCTTGGAGCTTGGTTATGGCTACTTCTACTATGGTAACGTTGTTGGTGAGAACGATGCATGTGTGAGTTCAATATTGACATAGTTTTAATTAGCCCTTGTATTTGTCATTATTGACTTGTGACATGTCTTTGTCGGTAGCATACAAGACGTTGTGATTGGGAGAAGTTTGATGGCCGCAAGGAATTTCTTGATGAGGTTCGAAGGAAAGGAGCACAACTTGGCAAGAGAATGGTTTATGAAAAGAAGAAGGAAATACGTGAAAAATATTTAAAGGAGCTGTCGGGTTGGATTCTTGGTACAATTAATAGAGAGTTGAATTTATTTGAGTTATCAGGCAATGAAACATTGGAAGACCTGCAAGATCATCATGAGATAGCTCTGGCGTACTGGAGATAGAATCGTCGGCAGTATCCTCCTGAGCGGGTTTGGGATAAATTTTATTTTGATTTGCTACATAAGTCTTTCGAGTCAAGCCATGAGCTCCGGGCTTGGTGTGTGGCAAGGGTGAAGCAGGTCAAAGATCCTATGTATCATGAGGAGCAATGTTAGCAGCGGATAAAGGATGAGGAGGAGAAGAGATTAGCATAGGAGGCCCAAAACAGAGGAGACGTGAGACACCCGACACATGGGAGTATCACTTTGCCAAAGCTGAAGAGAATCACCAATGTCGTATGGCATCTAAGCTTGGTGGAATGACCTCGGAGACTTGGTCACCACCACGACCCGAAGAGGGTAATTTCTGTCCTTCCCTTCCTAAATTTGTGAAGTGATTGCAATGCTTTGAAATGGTCTTATGAGTACATTTGTTATCTTTTTTACTGTAGTCCCGATGACGACCTTAACATTGATTGGCTTGACAGGTTTGCAAAAGGCATGCGCGGGCTTCATCCGAAGCCAGAGGGTGAGGACCTAGAGTGCTTTTGTGGTGACATATGTAAGATGGTGTCAGGCGACTATAAGACTCTATGACAGAGCTTCTGGATGTGTAATAACCTCGTCTGCAATCCAGAACTGGGCGATATGGAGGTACCGTATAACATGTATTATAAGCATTTAATTCCATCACGTGTACTCCTATGTTTTTTATTTAGTAATTGAAATATTCCTTATTTTGCAGCATGCCCCCCCTCTGGTGTGACTATAAGGTGTGGATTGACACTGTTAGAGGTCTAGAAGCGATATCTTACCTGTGTTCGATGGCTCATCTAAACATGATGAAGGAGGAGTTCCATACCCATAGAATGGAGGAGCGTAAGCGTGCCGCTTACTTTTCCATGCGTCGTGAGATGCGTCGTGAGCAGGACAAGGAAAAGCAAGAGGAGGAGAGGGCACGGAAGCATAAGAAAGCACATCATGCAAAGGAAGCTTTTGCTAGAGGTGGTGATAAAGCACTCATGAAGGGCAAGTGGTCACGTCTCACTCAGGATTGATAGACTTTTTAATTTCGGTTGAATGAATGTGTTGTGTTGATCTTGTGATGCACTTTATTGGTAAGTGATGAATGAACTTGATAGACTTGATTTTTAAACTTGCATTGAACAACTTTGCAGCTACGAATAACACAAAAAGCGAGCTTAATCCATTGGATTACAGACATTAGATAATAGCATATAAAATAGAACACTTATTTACTATCCTAGTAGTGCCCGAACTAAACCTAACAAGTTTTTTAGAAATAAACGATACAAAATACATCCTTACTGCTACATTAACATCGTACAGAGATTAACATTAACTGACATGTATAACAGGGCACCTAACATGCCTTAGGGAAAGGTAACAACAAATTAAAATAGAAAATGGATATGACTACTCGTCTCTACTCTGACCCACTCTCGCTACCCCTACCAATCCTGCTGCATGAACCTCGACCTCACGGCGATCACATATGTGTTCACGTCTATGTAGATGTGCTTCACGAATGTCAAGTTGTCGTGCACACTGATTGAGGTTATACTCTTGCCTTTGCAGATGCATACGCCAAATCAAATCTTCACCCCTGTGCCTCCGACATGCATTTTGATCAGCTTTGTAGTTATGACGCATGTCCTCTGGTGTTAGAGTTGGGCTCAACTTTACCTCATCGATCCATTCAAAGAAACTACACCAAGAAGACTAAAATTAGACCATCTATGTTAGTAGCAGCATTGTAATTGCAATCATCAATTTATGGAATCGAGATATAGAAGCCTATGTAGTCACATGGGTCAGTGTCAGGACACCCAACATCTCATTCCATACATGGTTGGAACCAAAGAGATGGTAAGCTTTGCTCGTTGATCACAGCGGCAGAATGGACGCCTGTTCCATGTAGGGATCAGGTAACATGGTATGTTCAAGTGGTTAGTGCGTGGGCAGCGTGTAGATAAAGAGGTGGGGTGTGAGTGCAGTGTGAAGATGCATTGCAGGAGGACATGTCTTTATATAGCCTCAACCGCAACGGGTAGTTGAAGAAAGGCATGATGTGAATGCATATTTAATCACATCATAGTGTAAACGATTTGATGAGACACTAAGGCACTGGAAAGGTTGAATCACTAAAAAGTCTAGATGATTTGATGACACACTAAGCCACTGCAGATTCAGCATCACGTTGGTAGCCTTTTTATTGACCCATCATGCCTCATCATGGCCTTTTTAGTGTCACATCAGAGTAGTCTTTTCAGTCTGACGTTACTGTAGACTTTTTAGTGACCCGTCACGCCTTATCATAGCATTTTTAGTGCCATGCCAAAGTAGCTTTTTCAGTCTGACGTCAGTGTACTAACAAAGACATGTCTGTTTGAATGACATTTGACAACATTGGTGATAACAATTACTTTACATGGTAAACAAAGCACTTACTTACTAACCTAACAATTCTCAAACTAAACCTAACATGCCTTAGAGAAAGCTAACAACATGATAATGCAAGAAAATAACAAAGTACAATAGATACGACTACTTGCTGCTTGACGCCCCCTTCCTCATTGCACCATTCTTCTTAACCCACGTCACGTACTCTTCATCATAGGGTGTCATATAGTCATCAATCCACTGCTTGAAATCACTGCCCGACAATTTTGGTGACGGTGGAAAGAGCTCAATATGAACACCCTTCAAAAAAATAAAATAGTTAATCATGACATCATTAAGAAAGGCAATGTATCTAGTGCAATCCACCTTCCCGTGCAACCGTGTAAACCGCTGATGAGAGCCAATTGATGTTGATCCAACAGAGAGAGCCAGTTGCGCGACCCTTTTTGCAAAAAAAATGACTGCCTCTAGTCAAAGTTTTGCGCCTGAGTCCTTCCCTCCCCTCGAATCGTTCCCCATCCGATAGAGCAGAACCGAAGCTTGAATCCACGTGTGGGAACTGACGCTGAACCGCCATCTCCTCCTCCTATGGCCGTCCATGCGCCATCCGCCCAAAGCCATCCCCGCACTGTAACACCCACTTTTTGAAATTTTGCCAACTTAGAATAATGCATTAGGTTGCATTTTAAATAAATAGATTAGGGTAAATTTCTTTTCTTAAATAATCTTGCTAAGGTTGCATATCATGGCATGGCATATTTTCATTTTTCTAAAATCCTTGGAGAATCTAGGAGATTTTAGGAAAAATCCTCGTGTCCAAATTCCTTCAAAATCTCCCTGTACAATTTTCCAAAGTTCTACCAAATCCAAAATTTAAAAGAAATTTGAAAAGGATTTTCTTGAGATGGCCTGGTTCCATCTTTTAGCCGGCCGGCCCGCTCTCTCCTCCCCTCCCTCTAGGCTACCACCCTCTATCAGCCCGTCTCCCATCCCCTCCCTTTGGGCCGCCTTCCCCGCTCCCCCGTTGGGCCTCAGCCTGCTGGCCGGCCCAGTCAACCAACCGCCCCTCTCACTGACACGCAGGCCCCGTCCAATCGTCTTCCTCCCCGGGCCGACAGCCACCATCACCGCCTCGCGTGCATGCGTGCGCTGCCTCTCGGTGCCCCTTCTGCTCCCGTAACGGCCGGAGCACCCCCTCATCACTCCCCACCACACCCCGGTGAACCCGAAACCGGGACCCCCGTGCTCCCCTTTCCCTCCTTCGCCCCTTGTCCGGCAACCCTGACCACCAGAGCAGTCAGAGGCCGAGCTCCGATGAGCTCGGGCACGCGGTAATGGCCGCCGGTCCATGATGTACTAGGCCGGCGTGGTCCACAACCCAGTGGACCAAGTACACATATTTTTCCGTCCAAAAATAATTCTAAAAATCCAATTTTTTGATTTTTCTTGGGAAATTTGCAGAAAAGCCCCTGGAACTTCAAACCTTCATAACTTTTCAACCACAACTCTAAATTCAGTGATTCTTTCGCCAAAATTCTCAGAATCACTCTCTCTTTCTTTTTGTGCATTCATGTAACACATGTTTGTTACATTTTATTGATTGATTGCTTGTGTTCGCTTCGTGATATGTAACGCTGTGCCGGGGCCGTTCTTCGAGGACTTTCAAGACCAAGCTTTTGAGGAGTCCCAACTTTTCTTTGTGGATCAACAAGGCAAGTTACCTTGAACATGTTGTACCTATGAGTATTCCCTCTATTCTGTAGAATTAGAACTGCATGATAGAAAGGTTTATTTTGCGCCCCTATGTTAGGGTTGACTAGAATTGAATTATCGTTCCTTGTAAACTATAGAAGTATTTGAGTAGTTTTCATAGGCTTAGAAATTGCTTAGCCTAGCATGTCCTGGTCTAGGTTTGGGTAGTGATTATGGTTATATCATTTATGCTTAGGCCACCCCTGTCACTATTATGGTTATTTGGATCCTACTAGTATGGAGAATAGAATTTGGGGTGACAGGATTGGGAACATGTCGGTGTGATGCTGGCGGTTCAAGGCATTTTTCTGGTGCGATGTCGAAAGCCTGTAGTTTGTTATCATACCCAAATCTAATGACCGATTCATAGAGCGACCAAACATGAAAACAGTACAACCATGAGCCTATATGGGTATGACCTAGCATAGTATATGGTAGAATCTAGTCTTGGCGTACCAACTGGTTGTGTGAGGAAGCTACGATGGCAGAACCACTGGGATGTTTGGTGAAGCTGTGATGGCAGAACCGTGGGGTGGTGTGGGTACAACTGTAATAGCTGGAACCCATATGGCACAAGAGGGGGCTTCTAGGTGGGTGCGATGCTCACACTGATGGTGAAACCTTAGTGGGTACCTTACAAGCTAGATAAAACCATTAAACAGACTTGTAGTGATTTCCTAGCACACACCTCAAAAGTGTGTAAGGGTGCTTATCGGTACAACGAGTATTCGGCTATCCAAGAATAATCACGACTCATGAGTAATGTGTACAACCTCTGCAGAGTGCAAAACTATTATAACAGTCGCACTCACGGTCATGAGCGGCATGGACCCTCACATGATTAGTGAAAACCTGGGATGGGTAATGGTTAAGTCTTGGGTTGGGTTGTGTCGAAGCAGGCTTTATTAGGTTGTGGGTCGGTCACGGTGAGACTCCGTGGCACGATCGAGATCGTTAGCTTGAAGAGATGAGTTGCTACTTATTACTAGGATACTTAAGGCATAGTTGTTAACCACTACCTTCTGCATATAAAATCGAGTCTGGCCTCCCTTTTGTTAGGCTACATGTCATAATTTCTCTATACTTGCGGAGTAGCAACCATAAGTCTACTCAAACTTGCCTGCATCATTGTTTAGATGGAATCGAGGATGGGAATCTGGGATATCGGCAGAATTCTGAAGACGGTTGTTAGGCGAGCCTCTCCACCGGTCGACGCCTGTGAAGGCTGAAGCTATGCTTAGTTCCACTGCATTTGTGTGAACATTTTTAAGACCCATGGGTCATTATGTAATAAATACTTACTGTGTTTTATTGAACATTGCATCTGTATCATATTGTTACTGTACGTGTGAATTGAACATCCTGGATACACATATAGTGGCTTCGGTTCCACCCTCTCAGACCGGGGTATGACAAGTGCTATTAGAGCTACCCGACATGCAACACAATCTCTACGTAAAAACTGAAATATCTACATACAAACAAGCAATCAAGTTCTTGAGATTTAAACTAAATCAATCCATACCCTAAATTCCTCTAAAATCCATATACAGAGCAATACAACTACTTAGAACTCAATCTACATGGTTCAAAGGGAGGAGCAACCTTCGGAAAGGATGAGGACCGGCGTTGGGGACTAGTCGCGGCCGGAGCAAGGGGCTCGGCGGCGGCGACGCCGTAGGTGCCACTGGATCGCCTATTGCGAGAGAGAGAATAGGGCGGAGGGAAAGAGAGGAGAGATGAGGAAGAAAGGTCACACATTGATTCAAGTTAGGGTTAGTCATGCCAACTGGTCTGGCACGATTGGTGGACATGCGACACAAGGTGGGTGGGTCGTCAGTCATGCCAGAGCAGACGACACGACTCTGTCACGTCAGACGACTCGGCACGACTCACACCTACATGGCACCATGTCACTGGCTGGGCACGCATCATCCCCTTGAGCTGCATCAGTGCATATGGCGCAACCCCTTCATATGTCGCGTCAATTAGACTGGCATGACTTAAAAGGGTCAGATTTAGAAAAAAAATTACCAGGTTCATTTCTCGAAAAATGATTTTAAAAAGTTCAAAATAGGGAAAATTCCCATCAAGGTCAAAATAGGGAAAATTCCCATCCTTGACGAGGATGGAACAAGGTGTGCTCGGGGAAAAGGTAACATGACCTAGGAATTTAACATATCGAGCCTAGGAGTCATTATTTGGGCTCATATCGAGCCCAGATTGCCGATCCTATGGCTGATGAACATGACAAGCCAGGATAAGACCGACGAGGTGAGAGAGATAGGCTAGAGCAGGCAACAATAGACAAGTGGAGTGTTGAAGAGAGGTCATCCATTTATTGGATTTGTTATGGGAGGAGAAGAGATGCGAGCTAAAGGTGGAAATCAAAGGAAGAGGACGGGTCAGGTTCGGGAATGGACGGTGACAACAAGAAGGTCCTCGCCTTCCGCAGGTGGTGGATGGTAGACTGGTATGGTCTGGGCTAGTGCTGTTCACCGGAGAGCGTCATGAAGATTCTCTTCATGCCTTCGACAAATTACAATGCACCAGGGGCAGAGCAGAAACACCGGCTCCACAAAATAGTCCCAAAACGGCGCCGGCGCGCCCTCAAGGTTCAAACAGATACCCATAGAGCCGGTGCGTCGCTCAATCATCATAGCAACGGCAGAGGCATATAGCCCAGTCGTTGCACTAGTGCGCTATTAAGCTGGGTCAGCCCGGTCTCTAGCCACTTCCTCCTCCGTTCGACTCGTGCTTTTCTTCTCTTCTGCCAAGGAGCAACAAAGGAAAGGGAAATTTTAAAATATATATATGATTTTTAAAAAATAAAAAATACCAAGATTAAAAAAATTTGTAGTTCTATGGGTCTGTTTGGTACAACTCCTTGAGGTGCTTCAGCTCCGGGTTCTCTATTTTTTTTTGAAACACTATCAAACACCTTTTTAAAAACACAGCTTCACAAGAGAAGCTCTAGATGGAATCCGTTTTTATACTATAAAGGTGAAGCATTTATACTGCAAAGGTGAATAAAAAAAAGTGACTTCTCCGGCTCCTCCGACTCCTTAGGTGAATCCGTTTGTATAGAAGCTCTGCCAAACATGTTCTATATGTTTTTTTGTGAAACTAAATTTGCAAAAACAACCGCCAACAGATTTGGCATCAATGAGCCCCTAATTTTTTATTTGTAATTAAATGAAATGACTTCACAAAATAATATACATTTGATGTCATCAATGATAGAAAAAATTTAATGCCTCAAAAGATAGAATAATTATATGAAATATTAAAGAAAATTTTAAATAAAAAATCATCACAAGCAACTTCACATAGATATATCACAAATAATAAACGTCAAGTAGTTACATCATACAAACTCCAAACTCTAACCACGCCTACCATCACACTCCTATAGGTCGATGAGCCAGTCCTGTGGCAAGACCCGAGGGCCGACTACATCACAATAACATCTTTCCATTGTTTTTCCTCTTTCTCAATAACAACTTCAACATGTTTGCTTTAGTGTGACGTCATACCAACATAGTGAACGGCTCGCCATGTTGTAAAGCTTCCGTAATGCGTGACTTCCACTCATTTGTGTTTGAAATGGTCATTAGATCCCATTGATTGATCTGATTCACTACTAAATGCACTGTTAATACAACGATCTCTGAATTGATCTATAAATCACGCTCCAACCATTGTTAAACAGACTGGAAAGTCCGCTCTTCTGACTTGTCAATGTTACTTGTGAGGGATTTTAACCTTCCTAAAATTATGTTGTTTGGACCAGACTATACATGTTCTCCGTTGCCTTGATATATTTTAAATTAACTTTATTTGCCATGCCTGTTAACATATTAATATTTAATTAATACATGAATTAAATTCATCAGAATTAAATTACTAAGTATATCAATATAAAATTGCTTCAACATATTGTTATGCCACAATTACATAATTACTAAAAATAATACTCAATTACTACTAATAATAATTTATAGTGATCAAAAATAATTTACTAACTATTAATAACAAAGTATTCCTATTTTAGTCTTTGATAATAACTAATA
>VSTD030002524.1:0-11742 GCA_008808055.3 Sporobolus alterniflorus
TTCTTTTTAGGGGGGGGGGGGGGTAGGTTTGTCACACCCCAAAATTCCAAATTTTGGAATGTGACTAAAATTCACTAAATTTTTAAAAAATTATCAATAGAATAAAATTTGCTTATAGATTTAGAAGAAGATTTAAATTTATTTAGGCAAAAGGTTTATCTTCTAAATCTTAAATTAATATGGGAAATATAAAATTGTTTGTTGCATTTCATGTTGTTGCATGTTTTCTTTTGTATTAATGTGTGCTGTTATATTTTATTTTTGTGTTTAGAAGTTGTTCGACGTTTGAATTTGAATTTGATTCAAATGAATTTGCATTCTATACAAGGTTTCAAAAAAGAAAAGTATTTTCTGTAGTCTAAACCGGCCCTGGGCCATTTTTCTTTTCCTAACCGGTTTTGGCCCAACAGTCCGCCCACATTTTCCTTTTCACTCCGACAACCCACTTGGCCCTCTTCCCTTTTCTCATTGCGTGGCCTATAGGACAGCCTACCGGTCCGCTATCCTTTTCCACCCAACCGACCCAGCCGGTCGCTCGTTCTCTTTTTGTTTCTTTCCCCGAGTAGCCCAGCATTGCGGCCCAGTCACCTAGCAGCAACCCATAGTCAATGTCGTCTTCCTTGTGGAGTCCACACCGAAGAACCGAGGCAGCTTATCTCCAAGCGAAGAATCTTCACCGAATCGGATCAAAACAAACCCCGTTTGAATCCAGCGGTGCTACGAGATAGAATCCATGTTGCGGACGACAAGGAACCCAAAAGCAATATAAATAGAGCTGCCTCGTGCCAGTTTTCACAAACACTCAAGCTCAAACCCTAGGTTGCCACCTAGCTCATCGTCACGCCACTGCAGGGCATCCCTTCTTGAACCAGTGCCTCACCGACCGTCTATGATCTCCACCGCCCCTTTTGATCGATTTTCGATGACGTCCGGTCCTTGGAGCCTCCTCCTGCCATCGCCCAAGACCAAAGCTTAAGCCTCACTACCGTGCGCCTAGTTCCGGTAACCCCCGCCACCCATGGAAACCCTAGGTGAGTTCTGCATCTCGTGCCCCGCATGTAGGTGTCATCGTTGTCAGGTTTAGCCCATCGGTGCCACTCCTTCACCCACCTCAGGTGAGCTCTTACCCACGCCGCCTCGCGCTGTGTCGTCCATCGCCTCTCCAATGGCAGAGATTATATCGACATATACCCCTTCGTCCTATTACATCTGTGGCGTTCGATCTAAGATCAATGCCCAGATTTTAATGAACTTTCCGTGGACCCGTGGACCATTGGCCATGGACCCGGTCCATGATCCATGAACCAATTCTATAGGTTTTTCCATTACAAAATAATTCTCGGTTTAGAAAATTTGCTGTAGATTTGCAATTAGGTCCCTGACCTTTTAAATATTTATTTACTCAGTTCTTTTTCAATTAAGAAATAAATCTATAAATTATTTTCAAAAACAATTTTACACCTAAGCCCTTCCTTTTATTTTCTATACCTTTTTCTTCAGAAAAGTAATTATGAAAATTCCAAAAAAATCCTGAAGGTTGGTATTTTTACAAAAACACCCCCAAACTTTTTCCAAAATTATATTTTGGTCCATGAAATTTTACGTTTAGGTCCCTAATTAAGTTTTTATAATTATGATTATGTCTCTGCCTTAATTAATCTTATTTATTCTTAATTATCGTTTATACCTATTAACTTCAAACATTCATAACTTTTTAACTGTAGCTTTGATTTAAGTGATTCTGACGCTCATGCGTTCATAGGAACGAGTAGAATATTTTAGTACTGTTTGGTGTATAATTTTATTTATTATTTGTATTGCTTATTTCTAGTTGTTATTGTTTAGATAATTTGTTGCTCGAGAAGATTCCAGGCTACGAGGAGAAGACTTTGAGCAGCAGCAAACGGGAAGCAAGGCAAGTGACCCTTGATCATATTGATCCTATATGCTTTCTCTCTCTAGTTTACATATTCGCATGCATGCTTTAATATTGTTACGTAAGCCTTATACCTTTAGGATTTGATTTTTCATACTTGGTTAATTATGCTTTGCCCTACAGTCTTGAGTATCATAGAAGTCTTCAATCCTTTATGATGTTGAGTTGGCTTGTGTCTTTGTGAGAGAGGTATGGTCTTCCACCCGTCGAGATGTGACTTGACTGTGTGTGAGGATCGATGCTGTGGTTTGAGCAAAGGATAGAATGGTGGAGATAGTTAATATCGTCATAGCATGTGGTTGCTCGAATCTACTAAGGACTGAATCTTAGGAGTAGATACCCCAGGAAAACATGTGCCACCACGTGTCCAGTATGGAACGACTTGCTTACTAATTAGGAATAATATATGTAGTGTGTCTTTCTCGGTTGAGTGGGGAATGGCATCATACTTTGTGACATATTTTGTGAATCACCTTACCCATATGGTGCAAGAGGGGACATTTGTGCGAGAAACCTTGGCACTGCAAGTGGGGCCGTTTGTTCAAGAAACCATAGCAAAGCATGACATACTCCTATAGTAGATCTTTGTAATAACATGTAGTGATCTTTGGGTCATACAACAAAGGAAGTATAAAGAATGGCAAAAATGAGGTTTTTCTAGTTGCCCACGCAGCGATGAAATCACTACTCGTGGGTACATGACACTACCTTTGTAAAGTGTACAACTATCATGATAGCCAAGCTCGTGGTTACAAGCAGTTTGAAATCCTGCCTAGAATAGAGGGTATGGTTTAGGAATGGAATTGTTGGATATGGTTTTGGTATAGCTTTGTGGTACCGTGTGATCATTTATGCTCTTTGTGCCCCTTTGTGCACCTTTGTGGATCATACTTTGTGATATATTTTAATTCAACTTAATTGGGTAGTCTTAACCTACAATTATAACATAGTAAACAAATGCTAATAACTTGAGAGTCAAGTCTAGGTGCTTTTTTGCTTTCAGCCTTATTACAACTTTATCCTTATTGTTATACCTTGTATATCATTTTATTCATACACTTGCTGAGTACCAACCATAAGTCTACTCAACCATGCTATTTTCCTCTGCTACTCAAACCTACTGCTCAGAAGTTAAAGAAGATTTGGAGTACTTTGACGAGGAGTTCTAGGCGAGTGATTACCACCGGTCGATTGCCTGTGGAGTTATAGTGTCTTTCCGCTACAATGCTTCTAAGAGTGTTCGAGTTAGTCTTTTGTAAGACATTATTCGGTAATAAATATTATATATTGTGACATTGCTTATTCTGTATCCATTTTTTGTACAATATGTGTGTAAACTTAATTCCTGGGCACACATACTATGAGCATTCAGTTTGGCCTTAAAACCAGGCGTGATAGCTCACCGCTGACTACGCCACGTGTAGTGCCGTATGGGCGCACCACACGCCAGTGCCATGCTCGCGTGTGAGCTGGGCTGGCCCATTGGCCCCTGGACCAGGTGGACCAGGCCACCATGCTGCTTCGCCTCGGGCCATGGCAGGCCACTGTGACCACGAGCGCTAGGCCGCCGTGCCATTTCGGCCCACAGTGAATCTTTTCAAGTCTTTTTTTCTATTCTAGAAATAGCATAAATCCAGTTTAAACTTTCAAAATTTGTAACTATTTGAATAATGCTCCAAAATTCATGAAACCAATTCTGTTAGGTTTCTAAATTCAATTTCTATCCATGAAAAATATGAAAGTGAATAGTAAAGCTTGAATTGAACAAGTTTATTTTATTTCTTGAATCGAAACCGTTTAATTAATAAAACACGGATGTCATCGCCTGTAGGTCCATCGTTGTAGGATGCTTTCCGCAAGAGAAGGAGGCCATTGCAGCGGAGCTTGGGGGACAACCTCGTGAAGTGGCATGGATGCTAACTTTTTTCTTCGAGCAAGGCAAGCCCCAGTGCATATAGTACCTATAGAAATGTCATATTGAGTTTGATTTACTTATCTATACATGTGTTGTATTGTGCACTACATGTAGTATGATGGTGATATGTTGCATAGTAGTACCCTTCTATATATTATCCTTGTTGTAGATGTATTACCTTTTTATATGACTACATATGCTATGCTTAGTTGATAGCCATCGATAGAAGACGAGTGGTAGGTCCCACTCGCATGTAGGGCCTCTTTTTCATGAATTAGAAGGATATCTTGGATATTGTCGGGGTAATATACCCTGGGTACCGCAGGCCACCGGTTACGACACAAAACTCTGGATACGATCGGTTCTCTCCAACGGCAAACGGCTGGGGAACCATACACCTCGTACCAGGGAACGACCCCACCACTCTAGGCTGGAGAGGAGAAGCCACCAACCTAAAAAGAAATAATTCCGGGAATGATCAACACCATCACTTCTCCACCATATGATTAGCACTGGTAGATGGGATTTCACCACCTGTCTACCCCTCCCGCCTCTCTCGATGACTCGGGGTAGAGACCTGGGCCCCAGTCAAACATGCCCGAGGGCTCCCAGTAGCAGATAAACATCGTCTTATGTGAACCTCAGGAAGTGGCGGTCTTAGGCGCCTGGCACAAAGGGACGTAGTAGTAGGAACCCACACGCGTCTGATAGTGTGTACTCAAGTGTGGAATCTATCCCATCTCTGCCTGACATAGCTATACCAGGAATACACGCCTAAGGGTCATGAAGACTCGGCCAGGGGATAAGTATCACCTGGTAGAAACGATTTACCATATGTAATATTTAGTAGTACAGGTATCAAAGTGATCAACTTTCCATCAAATATCTACGCTCGAGAAGCTTCACATCTCCCGAAAGGCACCACCGCCTACTACAGCGACAAGACAGGACAACGTCTGATAGATAGACCTTGTCCCCTCGCCTGGCAGCTATGACATCCCACCATTAGGCAATGATGGTTAGTCCTAACCAGGATCCTTATGAGTTGTCAACACCGAGGCATTTACACATAATACATCGCATACATTGCCCAAAATACGAGTTATTACATGAATTCTTATTTTACATCAGAGCACACAGATCATGAAGTGTTAGATGTTTAAACATAGCGAAAGCGATACAAAAGACGACACTTAACAATACAAGGGCCCGCATCGAGCCGTAAGATGCGATGTCCTCGACAGCTCTTCAGAGCTTAGGCTCCCAGCTGACTTCCTAATCCTCTGGTGGGTCACCATTGCCCCACACAAACTTGCTGCAGCACCCACAGTACTTCAGCATTTCTGTAACCAAAAGATCCACAAGCAAGGCTTGAGCAACTAAAGCTCAACAAGATTGACCCGTCAATGTGGCCATAAATAGTCGACTCCTAACATGTCAGACTTTAAGGAAAAGCTCTATACTAATGCCAAACCCGCACTATAAGAGAGACCTTACTACCCAAACTTTGGCTTTAAAGCCACACATAGAGGAGCCACACATCCTACTCTAACACACAAGAGTTGCAAGCAATTAAGGTATTTTAAGAAACACAACATCAGCTACCAACAAGCTCATTAAGTTCATTAAGTTATCTATGTGATAACTGCCGCAAACAAGCGGTACTCATATCTGAGAGTCGTGGCGATTCAAATCGATGTACACCCTGCAGAGGGAAACCCGATCAACACGCCACACAGTTTCCATGCTCGATTGGCATATGGTTCCGGACCGTACATCTCCCGTGGTCCACATGGCAACCTTTTGCTAGTCCCCACAAGGATGAAACAGACCCCTACACCCGGGAGAAGTCTTGGCGATCGAAAACAGACTGGCTCGACCGTCATCTTGGGTCACCTCATTCCCCCTCTCTCACGACAGCCTTGTAGTAGGGGAGATAGGTTTTTGCCAAGTGGTGACACAAGTACATCAGCTTATTGGGCCCATAACACCAGCATGCGATCGGTACGTTCAATACTTGCTCGTGGAGACCAACCCATCGGTCCTTAACCGATACGGGAAGGGACTTTGAAGGTGTTGGCTTTCCACACACTACTCGCTGACCTTCCCAACCGATGGTCCTCCCCTTTCCACCTAAGGGTCCGCCCGGTCTCTAATTTAGCCACAGTCTAACAACTAATAGAGTTGAGTTTTAAAGGGACCTATGGTCGATATGTGGTCTTTTGACCACTCGGCCGTCTACTGTAACCTACAGCTATGCCTAGCCATATCTAACGACCTATCTCTAGCCATAGGATAATCAAAGATAGATCAGAAAGGTCCTTATGCAACTAAGGCTTCAATACAACTCCTATGATCTAGTGCACAATCAAGAACCATAAAGCAAGAGAAAAATGGGTAAATAAAGCTCAAGGGATGTGGTAAGATGCACCGGGGCTTGCCTTGGTCCTGCTCGGGGTTAGTGTTATCAATTGGCGCTGGCTCAGGTGGTTCCTCGCGTCCTTGCTCCATGTGATCTATCGCAATACATAGGAATGAGACACTAAGATGAAGTAGTGCATAGGGTACACAGAGTATGATGCATGATCAAGAGCAATTTACCCAAGTTAACCTTACAAGCTATTTACTACTTTACCCCTAGCATTTTTAGCATTTTTGCAATTTAATCGCAACTTAGAAAATTAATAATATGAGATTTCTACCTCTAATCATATCTCTGATTTTATACAGGTTCTAAACAGTGCAAGGAAGTTCTACACCAAAAATTAATAGTTTTAGAAGCATAAATTATTTTCTACAATTTATTTACTGCAAAAACAGAGATTAAAATCTAGAAATTATTCGAAGCAGGGATTTTTTATGGAAATTTTTTTATGAGCTACTACTCATGATGTGAACATGCATGCAAAAATTCAGAACATTTGGACGTACAGATATGTGTAAACATTTATCTTTGCATTAGAGTTCTTGTAATTTTGCACAATGAAATACTGCACAAATATGAATTTGGTCAAGCCCACAATGTAGATCTGACTAAGAGGAGTCTAATTTAGTTTGCCATTTTTGGACATTCTTACAAGTTTCTACAAATTTTGGAAGTTTGCTAATATATCTGAGATTAAATAAATCAAAAATGAATTTTTAATTCTACGCACAGTGTCGGGGCCGCTCCGGCCCGAGGCTATAGCCCACGGGGCGCGGCGGCCTGCTACGCATGGTCCACTGAAAGGCTGGCTGGGCCTCAGCCTGGCGGCCCGGTCCGACGGAGAAGCGGCCTGCGGCGCAAGAATAGTGCACGTGCGCCGGGCGTGCTCGTGGTGCGGTCACCGCGTGCAGCTCACCCGCGGCTCGGTCATAGCTGGCCAACAGCAAGGTGCTGCTGGTGAGCTGGCGGGGGCCACAGGGAGGGCACCGGGCATGGCGGTGGGGGGCGGAGCTCACCCAAGCGGCGGTGCGGCGTGGAGGCGGTGGAGGGAGCTCTGGTGGCCGGTGGGGAGATGAGGGTGGCCTCAAATGGGGACAATGGTGGCGGATGGGAGGGTCTCACCGTGAAGCAACGGGGGCGGTGGTGCTCGGACGGAAATAGGAGAGGAGGAGGGGGTCTTCGGCGGTGGGAGCCAGCGAGGTGGACGCATAGAGGGTGGAGAAGGAGGGGAGCTCGAGCTCAGGCTCGAGTGTGGAATGGAGCAGAGTGAGGCACTGGCGGCTCCTTCAATTCGGCAGGCGTGTCGGGAGAGCAGAGAGGGAAATGGGGGGGGGGGTCGGCTCAGGCGTGGCACGCGACGGAGGGAGAAAGAGAGAAAGAGGAGGGGGTGCTGGGTTGGCAGCTAGACCCTGGGGTCAAAATGGCTTTGGGCAGCGTGGTTAGAGGTGGCAGCATGCGTTCATGGCAGAGGCGGGCTGGCGAACAGAGGTGGGCGGTGGGGGCGTGGGCAACGCGGTGCGGCGTGGCTGACAGGTGGGGCTGGGCGGCAAAGGGGCCCAGTGTCAACGGCGTGGTGTGGGAGGGAGAGGGGTAAGTGAGGCAGTGAGGCGGCGGGGCGCCGACAGGCGGTCTTAGGCCGCACAGTGCCGGACGTGGTTCAAACTCGGTTTTAAACTGATTCAAAAATATTTAAATGGTTCAAATGACTTCTGAATTCCTCTAAACTTTGGCTGGATCAAAAGATACTTTTCCACACTCTAAAAATTTGAAATAAAATATGGTTGGAAAGCATTTGAAATAAGGATCAACTTTCTGTATAGGAATGTCTCCAGATTCGAAACGGAATTTGAATTAAAATTTAGAGAAATTTCTATGGGTAGAACTCAATTAGAAATTCACTAGAAATTCTTGGAACTTTGGAATTTGATGAAATTTGGCTAGTAAGCTCCTTGTCTCACCTTATTACAAGAAAACATAAAGCTCTAGCAAAAGAGAACCAAAAATTTGAATTCCAATGGAGAAGGGAATTTGGATTGATTTCATGATAGTTTGAATTCTAAACTTCATTTTCAAGTTCCACTTTTGGATTTAGGATCATATTAGCACCTAATTATTTAGTAATGACTTCAATTTTTGTTTCCATAACATGGGTGGGGTGTTACAACCCTTCCCCCTTAATAGAAATCTGGTCCTGAGATTTGCGAAAGGAGGGGGAGCACAGGAAAATGATGAAGGATGCATTGGTCGTGGAGATCAGAGGATACTGGACAACGGAACGGAGTAAACTTCTTGTTCTCCCAGGCAGCTTTTCCTTCCGTGTGAATGCGACATAGCCCCTTGTAGAGTCAGACTGTGCTCCATGACTCTGCTTGTGTTGCGCTTCATCATTTGATCTTCTTGGTTCAACATGTCAAGCGGAAGCTTGGAAAGGAAACAGACCTTCTCATATCTCAAGGTTAATGTGACATCCTCTATCGGGCAAGAACTTCCAAGCCGAATCGAACATTGGCGCATTCAGAGATGATCTTCTCTAGGACATTAGAACAGATAGATATATGAGCGCACGGTTGATATCATGACCACACGGCATGAGAGTGGACCGACGTCATGTAGGGTACTCACTCGAAATAAGTGATACACGAGCACTAATAGAGTAAAAATGTAAAAGGTTGCGGAATCGCCATGGTATGGCTCGATGACAGATGCGAACCAAGGAGTGCACTTGGTTCAAAGTGAATGATATACAAGCACTATTAAGGGGAGTCAAGCAGTGACTCAAAACAACAAGGGAAGGCTTCTTATCAACAATTCTCAAGAAGCAGTAAGCTTTAGGGCTAGAATATGACTTGTTGTAGCTACGAGACTCCAAATGCAACATTCTACTTTCTAATTGCATACCTCGAGTAATACGCCATCTGTTCTGATGAATGTTGCACAAGGGTCTTTTCGTAACTTCAAAGGAGGAGATGCACCTTCCATCTGATAACTTTCATCTTAAGAAGCGCCTGGTCGAACCGGTACAATTCAAGACCATGTTGCAATTTGGATGAGCTTATCGACCAGTCAGAACTAACCCGTAGCTTAGCAACACACAAGGATTTAGGGTCATAGGAAAGCTTGCTAGCACTATGGCGGTGTCTTTCAGGCCTGACATAGCTATGTTGAGGTAAGAAGTGCGATGGGTCCAAATTAATCAAGGGTATGCTTATCAAGGTCATGATTGGTCTAGCGGAATGCCAAGGGAGTGTGATATGGTAATGTGCCTTTCTAATGGCAAAAAAGGGGCAGGAGGGTTTACCATGTGATTCGAAAGAGTTCAAGGCGACTTAAGGGTTATACCCACTTAATTGAGGAGTCAAAGGTATAACGCTCTAGTAGAGACCAACGGAAACAAGATAAATGTGCCCTTATGATGTTGAAGCACCATGACAGGTGACTATCTTTAGATTCACTAAGAAAACTTCAAAACGAAAATTTTGGCACTGACGCTGAATCTGACTTGACTGCGAGCAGCAGTCAGTAAGCACATATCTAGGACTGCCCTGGGGGAAATCTGACCTGGAGCCAAATACAAGAGCTGTAGAGAACTTTCTGACCTTTCCAACGGTTATTTGCACGCCTTAATACGATCTGCGGTTTAGGACTTCTGCAATTTTGAAGTCGGCCGGACTGCTGAAATCCTGGGCTGATCAGATCTGAGCAAGCTGAAAATTTTAAACTTTTGAGTTCAGTCCAAGCACCATCTCAGAAAACTTCCAATACCAAACTCCTAGTTAACTTTCTAATATTTCCAGTTATTACTCATACGCTCAAATCTGATAAACAGAGAAGTTATGATTGTTGGAACACAGTGAACAAGTGAAAGAACCTTGAATACAGATTCTGATTTGGACTGACGACGATCTCGCAAAACTCAGCTGCGTCAAAACGGTGCAGAATCTGGAAAATTACTTAATACCAAAGTGATAGACAATTTTGAGACCTTTCGAGCAAGTACAAATACACACTCATGCACCCAATGGTTCAGGAGTTATAGTCCTTGCAATTTGGGGAGGGGTATCGGGTCAGGACAGGTTAGACTGTCTGGACAAATTGGAATCTTAAGGCCACTTACAACGGAATTCTGGAAGAAGCCTAAACACCAAATTTCTAGAGAATTTTATAACCTTTCTAACGAGGGGTAGAACATAGAATTCCAATCTCAAATGAAGAACCTAGGGCCGGTAGAGTTCGAGCGACAGGTCGAAGGAGGGTTTTCTCGTTTTGATTTAATTTGAAATTTCCTTTGGTTTAACTTAGATTGATTTTTGTGGTTTTCGAAGTTCACCTTACTCATGCACATGCATATGCAAAACCATGCCTTATGTCAGTCCTATCCGTTCCTTACCAAAAGAAAACTTGCCCATTATATAAGGCGTACGAATAGTCGGTGGCCGTTGCACTCATCGACGTAGTCAGTTCTAATGCATCTAGCTTACGCAATCGTAGTTAGTGTACCTGCAGAAAACTCAATATGCATATATGTCATACATCACCACTTATCCCCCAAGTGGCGCCCATGCGTTTAGCACTGCCTGGACAGCGCTGCATACGTTACAGGAATGTATTCATGCCTTGTGTAAGTCACCACAAGACACTCCTAGGTCTTCATGATGGACTACAACCCTTACCGCACGATAGGGGCTGTCCTCAAGCAAACCTCGTCTTGAGGGGATGGGTCTGGGATTCACATCACTCAGCGGGAGGATACTTACCTTCTTACCTTGTCATCGGTGCGTCGTTATAGAAAGTAAATGTGGAAAATAAATCCTTGTTAGCTTGCCACCTGTTAAGACTACTATAGTCCTTATATGGGCATCTAAGCATATCCTCACTGTAGGTTTTCAAAAATATGCCCGTCAACGAGGTATTATACTCGTAAGCCTCTGATACCCGCTGTGATGTCCCACCCTTAAGCAAGGATGGTTAGTCCTAACCAGGATCCTTACGAGTTGCCAACACCGAAGCATTGACGCATAATACCTCACATACATGGCCCGAAATATGAGTTATTACATGAATTCTTGTTTTACATCAGAGCACACAGATCATGAAATGTTCAAAGTTTAAACATAGCAGAAGCGATACAAAAGACGACACTCGATGATACAAGGGCCCGCATCGAGCCCTAAGATGTGAAGTCCTTGTCAGCTCTTCAGAGCTTAGGCTCCCAGCTGACTTCCCAATCCTCTGGTGGGTCACCATTGGGCCACACAAACTTGCCGCAGCACCCGTAGTACGGCGACATTTCTGCAACCAAAAGATCCACAAGCAAGGCTTGAGCAACTAAAGCTCAGCAAGACTGACCCGTCAATGTGGTGATAAACAGCCGACTCCTAGCATGCAAGGTTTCATGGGAGAGCTCTATACTAAGCCAAACCCGCACTACGAGAGAGACCTTACTTCCAAAACATTAGCTTTAAAACA
>VSTD030002525.1:0-11742 GCA_008808055.3 Sporobolus alterniflorus
TAAAACCAAAAACTAATATCGCCTGATTGATCTCTTTTCTACGCGAGTTCTTGACTCATCTTACCATGATTAAGAGTCATGTTGGATCGATGTTTTATACCTTATTCAGTTTATCGATAAGGATTTTGCCCTCATACTAGCCTGGACTTAGTGCTTGCATAGTCTCATGGACTCGGGCATTCAAAGCCATCGTGAATGAGAGTCGCATTTACCAACCCACTCGGGCAGTCTGGATTTTTCACCAAGTTGCTCCCAGCCTAGTGCTCAAGACTGTGGGCATCATGTGCCGAGTTCGTAGAGCATTCAAGGCCTTTATCAACTCGGATTGAAACCTTGCTCAATTTCTCGAGCTAAGGGTTTTTCACAGGCGTGACCAGTTCTTAGTGTCGTAGCCGCGTGGCATATAGCCTGAGCTCACCTAACCAGACATTCGAAGACTATGATCCATCCGAGTTGCATGGGTACTGAGTCCCTCCGAATACTCGGGTTTGTCTCAGATCATGCCGGGTTAAGTGCTCTATGCTCTCGTGGCTCATGGCCTGACTACTCGTGCATGCGAAGCTGTGAGATGCTAAGGTTTTGAACGCTGAACGAGTCATGCATCCCTCCCAGTCTACTTCCGACTAAGTGTCTGGGCTGTAAGATGTTGCAGTCATCTAGCCCAGCCATGCGAAGTTTTTCACAGTTGAGGTAAGAGATGTTGTTTGTATAACAATAACACAAATGCAAGAGAGTGAATATTTCATTATATGAAACATAGAAGAGTACATAATGCAGCCCCCTGACTGAAGTATTGGTCTCAAGAGTCAATGCAACAGACAATAAAAAAATGTACAACAAAAATTTGCCTACATATAAAAAGGTCTTAACTGATCGTCATTCCAAGAGTTTGGAACTTTGGAGCCATCTTCTCGCTGCAGCCTGTATGAGCCGGGTCGAGTCAACTCGACTACTTCATAAGGACCCTCCCAGGTTGGGGAAAGCTTGTGTTGGTCTTTCATCATCTGGATCTTTCGCAGTATGAAATCTCCTACCTGAAAGCTGTGTGAACTCACATTGTGCACGTGATATCACCTCATGGCCTATTGGCATTTTGCCGACTGAATGACCGTGGGCTCACATAACTCCTCTAACCTGGTTAAATCATCGACCCGAGAGTCGTCTGACTGCTCTTCATTGAAATACTGCACGCGAAATGACTTGTGCTCCACATCGGTGGGTAACATTGCCTCGATTCTGTAAACCAGAGAAAATAATGTGTGGCCTGTAGCATGACTCGGGGAGGTATGGAGGGCCCACAAAACTGATGGCAACTCTTTAACCCATTTCCCAGCATAAGGCTTTAGCTTATTAAAGATTATGGGCTTCAATTCTTGAAGAATCATGACGTTTGAGCGCTCCACTTGACCATTGCTCTACGGGTGTGACACTGAGGCATAATTAATTTTAATGCCCAAGTCTACACAAAAGTTCTTGAACTCCCTCACAGTGAATTGAGTCCCATTATCGGTGATAATATTATTGGGAATGCCAAACATGTACATGATTTTTTTGATGAATTCCACTGCCTTGGCCATTGTGATTGATGTAACAGGCTTTACTTCGATCCACTTTGTGAATTTATCCACTGCGACAAAGATGTGTGTTAACCCACCTTTAGCTCTCTTGAAAGGACCTACCAAATCCAGCCCCCATGTGGAGAAAGGCCATGTAATAGGTATGGTCTGCAGTTGATGAGATGACACATGTTTCTGGCGAGAGAAAAACTGACAACCTTCACACCGATGGACTAGGGAGTCAGCGTCAGACATGGCAGTGGGCCAAAAGAACCCTTGTCTATATGCCTTGCCCATGAGAGACCTAGCACCCATGTGACTGCCACAAATCCCTGCGTTGATGTCTTGCAATATAGCGCATCCTTCGTCTAGTGTGATGCATTTCATCAGAGTTCCATTAGCACCTCGTCGGAAGAGCTTGTCATTTATTATAGTGTACTGTTCGGCCCGACGACGCAATCATTCATGATCAGCCTTGTCCTCTGGCAAGCCCTCTATCCTGAGATATATCATGAATGGAGTACGCCAATCTGAGTGGATTTCCATGACCTCGGGTGTCTCGGTTATACTCTTGCTTGGTGGTGGAGTCTCCTGGGATGACTTGACTGCTTTGGTGGCCTTTGCTAAAGCTTTTGAATGCTTGGACTGAGCTTGTCTAACCCATCCGCGACCTCATTTTTTCCTTGCAAGATATGCAAGTACTCGAGACCATCAAAATTATTTTCTAACTTGCGGAGCTCCTAGTAATATAGCAGCATTTTATCGTCCAGACATGACCACTCTTTGTTGGCCTGATTGACAATGAACAGTGAGTCCCCAAGAACCTTGAGTCGGTGGATGCCGAGTGCCGTGGTGATCCTTAGACCATGAAGCAATGCCCCATGCTCGGCTACATTGTTAGATGCTGAAAATGCATTTGCAAGACATACTTGATACTTTCATCTTTAGAAGATGTTACCAGAATTCCTGCTCCTGCACCTTGAAGTTGTAGGGAGCCATCGAAATTGATGGTCCAATATTCCAGCTCTCTTTCCATGGGAGGTGTTTGCGTCTCTGTCCACTCGGCCACAAAGTCGCTTAGAGCTTGAGCCTTGATCGCTGTCCTTGGCTTGTAGACAATGTCGTACATGGACAGTTCAATGACCCATTTAGCAATTTTCCCAGTTGTCTCCCTGTTATTCAGTATTTTGCCTAGAGTCGATGATGTGTGGACCTCTATCTGGTGCGTCTGAAAATAGTGGGATAGCTTGTGAGACGTAATCAGTAATGTGTAAGCAAGCTTCATGATATAAAAATACTGAGTTTTGGAGTCACTCAGCACTTCGCTGATGAAGTAGACTGGATATTGGATCTTGCGGTTGGTGTCTGACTCCCCCCCCCCCCGGTCAATGATGATAGCTGTACTAACCACATTGCTTGTAGCAGATATGTATAGCTGTAAGTTTTTGTGGGGTTCCGGGGCAACCAGAGTGGGTGGGGTTGTCAAATATTTCTTCAATTCATTGAAGGCCTCTTGTACCTTCAGAGTCCACTGGAACTTGTCCTGTTTCTTGAGGAGCTTAAAGAAAGGGAGTCCCCTGACGCCGAGTCATGAGATAAACCTGCTCAAAGCAGCCATGCAACCTGTCAACTTCTGCACATCATGGAGGCTCTCAGATGACTTTATTTTGGTGATAGCCGACACCTTCTCTAGGTTAGGGTCAATACCATGATGTGAAACCATATACCTGAGTAATTTTGCTGAGGGTACACCGAATGTACACTTCTCAGGGTTTAGCTTCATTTTGAATTTTCTCAGGTTGTCAAAGGTCTCTGCCATGTCAGAGAAGAGTCACTCATCTTCCCGAGTCTTTACGACCATGTCATCAACGTATGCTTCAGCGTTGCGCCCAAGCTGTGAATGCAAACACCATTGTATACCACGCTGGTAAGTTGCACCCGCACTTTTTAGTCCAAAGGGCATAGTTGTATAACAAAATGCACCAAAAGGAGTGATAAATGATGTCTTGATTTGGTCTTCCTCCTTCAGGGGAATATGATGATACCAGGAATAGCAGCCGAGAAAGCTTAGAAGGTTGCAACCAACCATGGAATCCACAACCTGATCGATCCAGGGGAGCCCGAATGGATCTTTTTTGTATGCCTTATTAAGATCGGTATAATCAACACACATCCTCCAATCTGTATTTTTTTGGTACAAGAACAGGATTGGCAAGCCAATCTGGATGGTACACTTCCTTAATGAAACTGACATCTAACAATCTAGCTATCTCTTTCTTTATTACATCTTTCTTGTCTTGTGTGAAACGGCGGAGTCGTTGCTTGACTAGCTTGGCCTTTGGGTCTAAATGCAGTTCGGGCTCAATTAATTCCCTAGGAACTCCAGGTATGTCAGCAGGCTTTCATGCAAAGATGTCCCTATTTTCCTAGAGGAATTTGATGAGCACGAGTTCCTATTTGGGATCTAGACTGTTACCTTAGTGAGCAACCTGCTCCCCCTGGTACTCGATCCGACCGATTTGAGGGCACCGAAGTGCGGTAGACCTGCTCCCCCTGGTACTCGATCCGACCAATTTCCTCATGGATTGATCATGACCAGTTCCAGAGTCGATCTCGGTCTGTTGTGCGCCATGAATTGAACTTCGGGTGGTGTCTCCTCTCGGGAGCGCCATCCCTAGGCTAATCTTCTGACGCACTCGAGTCGTCCTATAGGTCATTGTGCCTCTTTCCTTTTTTGGCCTCCCTGGCCAAATGGGATGCACGAGCGAGTTCCTCGTCAGTCTCCTGCTGGATCTCTTGGGCCATCTTTTTCGGGAGTTCCTCTTCGTTCCCCACCATGTAGACTTCTCCACCGCCCTCAGAGTCAGACTCCGTTGACGACTGGTAGATTGAATCTGTTGTGGCTACCGGAACAGCCAGGGTGTGATCGGCTATATCCCCTGCGGAATCTGAGCCCATCTTCCCTAGCTCACTAGGCTCGTGTCCGAGTTGTGCCTCGATTACGAGGCTGACTCAAACCGGAGCTGGTGGGAGGCGGCCAGTGCCTGATCCAATGATTCTGCGTGTCTCAGGCTCCTACAGGGTCAGATCTCCAAACTTCTCAGTTACAAACTGAAGAGATCCCATAAACCACCTTGAGCCGGACAGGAACTTTGTTGTAGATTGATACGACATTGCTCTCACGAAGTGTGATCTCGTGAGTCCCACGGTGGGCGCCAACTGTCATAGTTTATGACTAGATTTGAGAGTAGGGGTGCCCACGGATGTGATGAACAATGAAACACAAGGGATATAAGGGTTTATACAGGTTCAGGCCTCTGTGAGGATAAAAAACCCTACGTCCTGTGTGCGTCGGTTGTATTATGATTGCTTGGGTTGAGACTCCCTCTACCCCTCCTTTTATAGGCTAAGGGGGTAGGGTTTACATGGATGATCTGGTCAGTATGATAGTACTTGACCTAGACTCTATCTCTACGTGCCCTATTTACAAGATTTGATTCTGTAGCTATCTTCTAAACCGCGTCGGTTCTGGGCCTCCTGGCCCGTGTGCTTAGGCCGACTGGGCTGACTTATGGTAGGCCCCCCTCTTCCTTTCTACCAAGTCCAGGAGACGTGGTACCCATGGTACCAAACCTCATCAGCAGCCCCGATTACTTGGCAAGCGAGTTATAATCCTAATCAACTAGATCTTCCCGCTTTGGCGAAGTTGCCTAGTGCTCTGTCCGACGTGGAATAACTTGTTGGGTGCTATTTGGCTCTAGTCGAGTGCTAAATGGCTCTGACCGAGTCTCACCAAGTTTTTGAAAATGTAGATAGGTGCACCTATTAGGTGTAGCCCCTGACTCCCGTACCAAATCTCCTCAAGAATTGATTCGAGAGTCAAATTTTGCTATTACTCCAAATGTCGACTCCTTTTCTCTCTTGATCCAGGAATCTGTGATCAAATTTATAGTATCTCTTATTATTTTCCTCTATTGTGAATAGATGGAAGTACATTCTTGTTACCATTGGGTTAAATCTGACTGTTGATCCACAATTTGAGATGCAAACCAATAGACCATTGCGTGCCCCCTCACTGATGCGACCGTTAAAAAGGGATCTGGCCATCAACCCTATCTATTTCTCACGCTGCCGCCATTTCTCACCTTCCTTCTCACGACCTCTACCTCTGTGCTCGCGTCCATCTCTCGTTGCAGTGAAGCTTCTTCCTAGCCATGGCTGCCTCGCACCCGCACCTATTTCAGTCATCCATCATGGATGAAACTCGTTGCGAACCACTTCCTCCTAGACTGCGCCGTGCTGCAATGGTGTCCTGCTGCCGGGGAAGACATCGCAACACCCAATACAAATCAGATTGTGGTGTTTTCATCTTTCTTTCAACGCGGATTCGGCCTCTCGGTCTGCGATTTCCTTCGCGGACTCCTTGACCACTATAAAATCAAATTAGTCGATCTGAATCCCAATTCCATTCTTCAAATTGCCATCTTCGTCCATCTCTGCAAAGCTTTTCTTGGAATTCCCCCCACTTTTCCCTTGTTCAAGAACTATTTTTTCTTGAAATACCAACCGAGTGCCGCTAACCATATGGTTATTGGCAGTGTAGGTCTTCAAACCCGCCCTCGTGCTGGCTTCCTCAAGCTTCCTATGAATCCACGTTGAGAAACCAATCTTGCTTCTTCTTGTCTGTATCCACGTTATCAGGAGCATAACACGATAACTAAGTGAATCGAGTCACATACTTGCTCACAGTCAATGAGCCTTGCTTCACATATTTGAATCCTTTCTTCTTGAGCTTCGTCACTCTGAGCGGCATGAGATGAGTTCTGAAGCTATTCTTGAACTCCTGTCAGATGATAGTTTCTGGCTCCTCGTGAGCTTCAACATACGCATCCCAGCAATCTGTAGCTGGTCCAACCAACTGATGTGCTGCAAACAAAACCCTCTCTCTGTTGGTGCACTGAACAACTTGAAACTTCTTTTCAATTGTCTTCCATCAATCATCGGCATCCATTGGCTCGACGGAGTGAGAGAATGTCGAAGGCTTGGAACACTGGAAGTCTCGATGTTTGTCACACTATTGAGGTTGTGGCGCTGGTTTATATTGTGGAGCTTGCTGCATGTTGGCCATAGTTTGTTGCATAGTTCGTAACATCTGAACTTGCATGATCAACACTTGCTCCAGTGTTGGTCATGGAGGTGGGTTGGCATTGTTGTCATTGTTCTCATGAGCGTCATGGTTGTGAGTGTTGGCCATCTGATGATCGTGAAGAGATTTGAGATAGAGATAGAGATAAAATATTCCCAACTGTATGCATCAAGGTATAACGATGATTGAGATTTTATTTAGATAACTAAGCCGAGGATGTAGGGAAGGCGCATAAGTAACCTATAGCTCACACCAACAAACACAAGCATCAATCACAACAAAATGTTCTAACGACGTAGACTTATTACAGACTTGGGGTGAACCTCTAATGAGTACAGGAACTAGAAAGGGAGTGGTTGTTCACTGCTAGCTCATCATGTTCTCCTAGACCTAAGGAGGTGGCTGAGCAGGTTTATTTGTCAGATGCATAGAGGTCACTGGCTTCACTAGCTGTCATCCTTTAGTACCCTCCAATAGTTGCATCTGAGTCCCTAACCTTGTTTCAGAGAGACTGGATCTCCTGCTGAGCAACCTACAGACGGATGCTCATCTCCATAGACACGTCCTAGTGATGCAGCATAAGCATCCTAGGGACATTAGTCTTGAACCCAAAAGTCATGAACTTGTCCTTCTTCCTCTGAGGAAGCAGATGGTAGACAGAGTTCTTCAGCTTGTCATGATATGTGTGGTTGTAGGCGGTGATCGCCTACCATGCAGCATCAGCTACTGCATCTCTGTAAGTTGCTCTGAAAGCTAGACCCTTGTGCCAGCTGATTCCACTAGGCCCGTTGAAGATCTCAGCCAGGGCGTGGAACTCTCTTGCTTCTGAACTCTAGTGGAGTGGTGATGTCGTTGTGGTTCAGCAAATCCCTCAGTCTGCCAGTGGGGGTCAGAGCTTCATTTATGGCGGTCTTTATCTCATCTGCCTCATGGTACATCTTCTCCTTCTTAGCATCGCTCAAAGGAGTGTAGTCCTCATCATCTTCACCTTCTCCATCATTTCCTTCTTCTTCTTCAACCTTGTGGTCTTCTTCTTCTTCCTCATGATCATTGTCATTGTCATGGTTGTCGTTGTTGCCATTGTTCTACGGCAGCAGTTGAGCTTCTTCCGTCGCTTCCTGAGGTTCTTCTCCCACCAGTACCATGACAACAATCTCAAAGGGATCTTCCTCCTGAGGAACATACTAAGGAGAGTCAGGCTATGGCTCCGGCTGAGGTGGCACATCTCTTGGTGCCATCTGACAAGCGGGTTGATGTCCAGTGCTCTTGTGGGCTGTGCGGTGAGGATGAACCATCTAAAATTTGGAAATAGGAGAGAATAAGATAATAGTTTAAATCACATCAGTAAAACAAAGACAATGATGAAACTAAAGCTTTGAAAATTAGTTTTGTAAACTATATGTCCTTAAAATATCCAGTCTTCTCTAGACTTCCATCCTACGGTCAACACAGCTCTGATACCACTTTTGTCACACCCAGTTTCAAGGCCAAAACTAAATGCATACATTTATGTGTGCCAGGATCAAGTTACACATATAAAGCATCAAATAGTGAAATAAACAGTATAATCAATGTTTATTACATTGAGTCTTATTATAAAACTATTACAAGACCAAGAGGTCTAAATAGCAGAAACAAGCACCATGCCACATGCAGATGACCCGAGGCCCACACACATAGAAGAAGTCTTCATTAAAGAACTCTTCATTTTCTGAGCAGCAGAGCATAGCAGCGACATATGGGAAATATGGCAAGTGTGAGTACAAAAAGTACTCCGCAGGTGTAAGAAATAAAGATATGCAAGCTTATAACAAGAAGGCTTAACAATATGGTTGAATTGCAGGGAAAGTATCTAGACCTACACAACAACTAAGCAAGACGATGCACCTAGATTACCCACAGTAATCAAGGACTAAAAGCTCATAGGAGTCATACCTGTAGCCAAAACTGGCCAATGCTCATAGACATCTGTAACGCCCTATTTTCATAAAAGAATAAACCTTTATAAATTATTTATTTAAATAAATAATTATGTTTGTTGCATTCATGCCACTGGATATTTTCTTTTGTATTGATAGGTGTTGTTGTATTTTATTTTGTGAATATGAGTCATTTGGAGTTCAAATTTGATTTGAATTCAAATTGGTTTCTATTTATAAAAAGATTTGTAAAATAAAAAGGGCTTTCTTTTATCTCTTACCTGAGTGGGCTGAAACCCAGTCATCGGCCCAGCTGGCCTCCTCCCTAGTCACCTGCGCGCGGCCCAGCCATGGCCCCATAGGCTAGCGGCCGCAGCCCAGCCGGCCTACCGGGTGCACACCCGCTTCGCTGACCTGACCTGACTCGTTAAGCATGGATCCGACCCGATAGGTCTTGAACTCGACCTGAACTTGTTAACCCAGTTCATTTAAAATTGGTTTTATCCCCTTTAGATTTTCTTCTAAATCTTCATTGGATAGAGTCAAATTTGAACTATGAAGTCATTAGGATCTTTGCCACCTATGATTCGGTACAAGAAGCAATATAAATAGTGTCCTAAATTGATAGAATTTTGTTTGCAAAGCTCAAACCCTAGCCACCATGGACTTCTCTTTGTGTACAATTTTCACTATTGCTCGAGGCAACCCGTCACTGGGAGGAGCTAGAGGACACCAAGGGGAAGCTGCCCATTGTCTTGGTCAAGCTGGAGAGCTACCAGACAAGCCCCACTCCATCGCCGAAGATCGGAGCAAGTCAGCCACTATCGCGCACTACCCTCCGGTCAACGCCGCCGCCCAAGAACCACCCAAGCTGAGTCCCCACCTCACGCTGCCCCCATTGGTGAAGACCTCATCGAGAAAAGATTACCATAGCTGTCGGGCCATCTCGCTAGTGTCGGAGACCATGGCGCCACCGTCGTTGCTGGCCGGAGCTGCCGTGAGCTGTCCGTTGCCCGATCAACAGGCCGGGATTGGAACGTGAAATACCACTTTGCCCGGGTAGATCTCAGCCTCTCATCCGATGATCGGCGACCACCATTTAATGAGGATCTGTAGACCCTGTGAGCTAGCACCGTGGACTCGGTCCACCAGGCTACAAACCTGGTCCACAGAGTTTTCTTTAGGAAAATAAATCTATAAATTTTGCAAATTCACCGGACCTTGGAAATTTCACATAAACACCCCTAAACTTTTATGAAATTATATTTTAGTCCCTGCAATTTGACATATAGGTCCCTATTTGACTTTTTATAATTATAATTAGGTCATTTTCTTAATTAATTCGGTTTATTAATTACCTATTTAATATACTAACTTAAAACCTTTATAACTTCTTATTCGTAGCTCCCATTTAGGTGATTCTTGCGCTCACGCATTCGTAGCAATGAGTAGCACCTTTTGGTACTATTTGTTTAGACATTAGGTATTGTTTGTTGTACTATCTATTTCTTTGTTTGCAATTGCTTATTTCCAGTCACTGTCGTTAGGTGTCGACGACTTCAAGAATCTTCAAGAGATCGACTTCCAAGACTTTGAGCAGCAGCCAGTGGGAGAGCAAAGCAAGTGACCCTTAACCACTTTTAGTCTACTATGCTTTCTCCCTCTAGTATACACTAGTCACATGCATTAATTGTTTACCTATGCCTTTATACTTTAGAACTTGGTTTTTACGGATGGGTAGAATTGCTTAGCCATGCAGTCTTGAGTCTTCATACAAGTCATCCATCTTTATGATTTGAGCTTTGGCTTGTGTTGTGTGTTGATAGTATTGGTCTTCCATCCGTTGTGATGTGAGGTGACCGTGGTGAGGTTCAATGTTGTGGTTTGAGCATGGGTTAGAATGGTGGAGACGGTTGGAATCCATCAGGTGTTGTGGTTAGTCTTGCTCGAATCTGTTAAGGGCCGAGTCTTAGGAGTAGACACCCCAGGACAACAAGTGCCGTCACATGTCTGATATGGAATGGCTTGCTTACTAATTAGGGATGTTGTAGGCTATGAGTCTTGCTCGGTGGTGTGGGAAAAGATGCAGAACGTGATCTGATCCACAAGGCGCAAAAGGGGCTCGAGTCCTGAGTAAACCTTAGCACTGCAAGCGGGGACCCGAGTCATGGGAAAACCGTAGCAAAGCATGACTAACTCATGTACTAGACCTTTCTAATGGCATGTAGTGATCTCTGGGCTATACACAAAAGGAAGTGTAAAGAATGGCAAAAAGGGGGTTTCTATAGTCGCTTAGCTAGCAATGAAATCACTACTCGTGGGTACAGGGCACTAACCTTTGCAAAGTGTACAACTATCATAACAATTGTGCTTACGGTTACAAGCGGTCTGGGGTCCTCTTTTGACTAGATGGTATGGTGTGGAATGGTTGGAATGGTTTTAGTGTAGCTCATATGGATTGGTGTGATCCATAGTGACCCCTTTTTGGATCATACTTTGAGAATATTAATTCAACTTAATTGGGTAGTCTTAGCCTACAACACTAACATAGCAAGTAGGTGCTAACAATTTGAGAGTCAAGTATAGGTGCATTTCTGCTTATCATTTTTACTCTGGTTTTTACCATGATATTATACCTTGCATACATTTTATTTCTACACTTACTGAGTACCAACAATAAGTGTACTCAACCTTGCTACTTCCCCCTGCTATACAAACCTGCTGCTTAGAAGGTGAAGATGGACTGGAATTCTTCGACAAGGAGTTCTAGACTATGCGCTACCCCGATTGCTATTCCAGCAGTGTTTTGGAGTCTTCCGCTATTCCATTTCACAAGAGAGTCATCTTAGTCTTTAGAGACATTCTTCATGTAATAAATATACTTTATTCATGACATTTGGTTATCTGTGAACACTTTTGGTCTATGTGTGGAACAATTGATCCTGGGCATACATACGATGAGTACTTGGTTTTGCTTGCAAAATCAGGTATGACGGAAGTGGTACCAGAGCTGTGTCAACCGTAGGAACGCTAGCCTAGATAGAAGAGTCCTTTCCTTAATCTTATTTTGAGTATTTTGCAAAAATATTTTATTCTAACCTCTCACCTTTGTTTCTGATTT
>VSTD030002526.1:0-11741 GCA_008808055.3 Sporobolus alterniflorus
CAGAGGGGGAGAAAGCTGGGGGAACAAGTGACTCCAGTAATGTGCCTTGAATTCCCACAGAAATGCCTCGTGAAGTGCACCACTCCTCTCCTCCTATAGCCCCTATCTTCGGGTAAAGGGCTGTGCAGAATGTCTTTGGACGTGCTTGTGAAGAAAAATTGCCAGTTCCCCATTGGAGTGCTCTAGAGAGGACTCTGATGTTTTGCTAAACTATTTCACACAAGAGTAGTGCTCGTCTGATTGGATAATAAATGCCACATCAGATTAATACTAGAATGACTAGTAATCAAATTCATGATGCGTTGATCATTCTCTTTGAAAATGGCATTGAAGTGCTACATTCCAGAGCGTTCTGCTGGCTTGTTTTTACTACCCCTTCAGGCTTCAGCAGTGTGCGCAGTGAAGGCTATGAATGTCTGCGAAACGCAGTAAGAAGAGAGGCCTCATAATTACCGCGCCAGATATATCTAGGGAGTCCGGCCTGCTCCGTGGTCGTCACTGTTCTGCGTTTTTTTACTGCACTAAAACTAAAGGTGTTATACAGTTGTGCTAGGGTAGAGAATAGACCGGTAGCTCAAACTCCCAAATGTTTTCATCTCGAGCCAGGGAAGAATGAGGTGTGCAGGAATGAGACTTTGGTGACTTGACACGCGAGCTAGCGGAGAATCCGAGTGACGACTTTCAGGGTAAGCGAGGCTGGCCCGTGGAGGGAAAATGAGTTGCAGCCGCATTACACCCAACTGTCAACGTCTTTCAAAGGGTAAAACGGTGGATGCAGAAGCACTCGCCCGTTTTTCTTTGTATTTTGTGTTTACACCGGCCGTACTAGTAGTTGAAGGAAATATACCACGCTTTAAATTGTTTATACGGCAGGTTTGACATGCGGAGCACTGTACATGTTTTATGCAGGATTCAAAATTTGAAAATTTAAGTATTCCTTCGACATGCACGATCTGAAACCGATGGACATGCGCTCCTACACTGCTATCAAACGGTCGAGACGTCTAGTACGAGTACAGCACGTTAATTTTACGCAAGGCCTGTGCGTACCGGCTGTTGCCGGTCAACCTCGCAGGTTGACCAACGGAGTCACTGCGCACAGTGACTTCGGCCCCCACGTAGCCCGACAGAGCTCGCGATGATCACACCATCATTACCTGTTGATTTGCTCTGGCCCCCCTCTCGCAGAGGCACGTGCCACATGAGACTGGTAAAAGGTGTGGCAGCGGTATGCAGCTCCTAGCACGGACACGGACAGCTCTCGGCCAGTCCATCCGAGCGCGCTCTGCCTCCGCCTCTCACCTTTCTGTCCGCCTTAGATGTTAGGGAGAAACATGAACGCGGCCATGAACCATGAGCTAGAGGAGGGAGCAGACAATGTGAGCGTGTACGCTTTCTTTCTGCCCTAACGTTTTCTTTTCTTGTTGTGTTCAAGTTTTGCAGCCGAGTCAAAGACACAAAAGCCTGCATGGATATACCCCGGCCGGTGTTGCTTTCACTTGGAAGCCGTGATCATCATCTCGTTCTCTCAATAGCGAAAACTCCCGAGTTTGATCAAGAGCTCTGCTCAAAATAAACCCATTCTTCGATAATCAGCGCGCTCGCGAGTGACAAAATTCCTCGAGTGTCTATACGGTGTAGGCCAAAAGATGGAAGGAAAACAGTGCAATTACACTGATAGTGATGAGCGTGCATGGCCGGCGCAGCGGATTAAAAAGAAGCGGCCCTGTTTTTAGCAAAAGGGCACTATTCTACGAGCGGGCAAGGCCCTCCTCATCAGTGCTCACATCGATGCAGGAGAAGGTCCGCAGCCTTGCATAACTATTTTGGCATTTGGGCAGGTGGTGAGCACCAACAGGATAAAAACGCCGGGCTGGGCAACCGCAGCGCGCGCGGGGGGTTCGTCTGTGGAGTGGAGTGGAACACACGGCCGCGACCCGTGGGCGATCCCGGGAAAGCCAAGGCAAGCACGGCGCGGGGCCTCCCTTCTTCTCCCGTGGAACACGCATCCTGACTGGTTCGGCCAACCCGTCCCCGGCGGTCTGACGGGTGCCGCTTGCGCGCGCGGGAAATGCACCGAACAGCGCAGCTTCTGCCGGTGTCGGCGCGGCCGGAGGAGGGGCCGGGGCCCCCATTGGCGCCCGCGTTTCGAGGCGCCCGTTCTCTGGCAGGAGCAAAAGTACTCGGCGCCAGGTTGGCGTGTGGTATTGTACGTGTATGCTGTGTGTGCCGGACCCCGTCCGTGTCCTCGACCTCGTCGCAGGTGGTGGTGACACGACAACATATTTGCGTTTATCAAGTTCTTCCCGCGGAGCGTTTTTGGTCTCCGATCGCGAGGGCGAATTTCCGAACGGACACCGAGACCGAGAGCCACTGCCTAGCTACTGGCTCTCGCTCACTCCCTGAGTCAAGCACACAGTGGCATTGGCATCTCGAGAGTACTCTGCGACTACGCGCTGCTGGGACTGGACGGGAATTCCCCCGTCGTCGCACGGCTGCCTTTTCGCGGCCAACGCGCGGGCAGGAAAGCAACGGTTTGACTCTATCTTCTGCCCTGCCTAGCCTAGGTGGTGGCAATAGTAAACTTATTTTACATCATGTTCTTATTTTTGCATGTCGTTTCGTCAAAGTTAATCCTACTCTGAACCTTTACTTCTATCGCCGTCGTCTGCTCCACGAAATTATGCCGAGAAAGATCGATGCTGCCTTCAGTATATCGCCTCTTGCCCCTCGTGGGAGCAGCTCCTGTCGATACTACAAAATATTGCAATTTGCAAGACTAGTAAGAAAACTGGCTGGTCACTGAAGTGTCACTTTCTGCGACGTTAACAAATGCACGGGTACTGGCGACTGGACGAAACCAGAGCGCGAGACAGAGGGGCTCATGTGCTACGGGATGGACGCCCTGGTCGTCTGGCAGAGCCCATCATCAATGGTGACTACTGCTCCGGCCATGCCCCATGGGCAGGGCAAGAGATGCGTGTGTCTAGTGCTGTGTACGTACTGTGAGTGGTGTGGTAAGGCAGCTACGTAGTAGTATGTGCAAATGATGGCGCAGGTGGGGGACTCGGTGGTGGATCGGCGCTGCAGCGGGGACACCATTCAGCCGCTTCCCGCCGCGCCACGCCGCGCGCGCAACGGCGCCACTCGCCAGTTTGGCGATGTCACGCCAACACTGCCTGCTTCCGTCTCTAGTTATTGTCTTGTATGGAATCTGCCGTACTTCTGATTAAAAAAAATTTGTTCAAAGGGCCACAACCACTGTGCTGGATAATTTCAATTCTGAGTAAAATGTGAATCAATCTGCGTTACTGATGAGATCACCTGTATCGGCGTAGTAGTCGCCTGCTTGTGGCAGCAAAGGCGCGCTCAGGCTGAACCATACAGTTCGCGGCGGTCTACTTCAGTCCCCGTCTTTTCCTGCAAGCGGCCGCTGCGCTGGACCCAATTGATATCTACGCTGGGCTGAGGTGCAAGCACAATGGGCTCTTTCAACTGTTTCGTGCGTATTTCGCGTGAACTACAAACATCTTCATCGACAAAACACATCGTTCCGATTGCATAAATTCATCTGGTAAGTAACTCAAAGTTCATGAGGCACACGATCGACCAGAAAATCGTGCATCCCGTATTTTTTATGCTGATCTGCCTAGATTTTTGTTTTGAGCAGCAAGGTTCAAGTAACTGTGAGGCCCAAGAATCATGGCTCCTTAAAAGATTTTTGTTTTTAATAAGCAGTTAAACATAACTAAAAAAAGTTAACAATCATATTAATTTAAGAATGGAGGGAGTACAACCCATTACATTTCTACTCTACAACTTTTCTAATCTTGAACTAAAATTCATGTCTTTTTGTAGACAGGCAAATAATCATACTACCCTGCATCTATCTATACAGCGTTGGCTCAATCCCCATCCAAGCAGCTGCCTCGATACTCCTCACAACCATATCTTGCCATCTCATGCATGAGCAATCCAAGCATCTGGCCAATCCCCTCGTCCCGCGGATGTGACCGATCGCCGGACACGAACTCGTGCACGTGGCCACCTATCTCCACGGCGCTGTAACCTGGCCGTTTCTTCAGCCCGCGTGCTTTCATCAGGCTCCGGACCTTCCCCACGCCGTCCCACTTCCCAACGCCGGCGTAGATGTTGGACAGCAGCACGTAGTTGGCGTCGCCACCGGGGTCCAGCTCCAGGAGGTGCTGCATCAGCTGCTCCGCCAATTCCACGTCCCCTTGCGTCCGGCACCCCGCGAGGAGCGCTCCCAGCACCACCTCGTTCGGTCGCATCGGCATGGTCTGCACCACGCTCATGGCCTCGTCCAGGCACCCGGCCCGGCCGAGCAGGTCGACCACGCACCCGTAGTGCTCCATCCTCGCGGCGACGCCGTACTCGGTCGTCACCATGTCGTAGTACCTCAGCCCCTGCTCGGTGAGGCCGGCGTGGCTACAGGCCGCGAGCACACCGGTGAGCGTCACCGCGTCCGGCTTGAACCCCTCCCTCCGCATCGCCTCGAAGTGCTCGATGGCCTCCGCGCACCGTCCGTTGGCCGCGAGCCCGACGATCATCGAGTTCCAGGACACCACCGTCCGCTTCCTCATGGAGCGGAACACCTGCGCCGCGAGCTCCACCTCCCCGCACCGCGCGTACATGTCGATCAGCGAGTTGACGACGCGGACGTTGCGCTCCAGGCCCAGTCTGATAATGAACCGGTGCGCCCACATTCCGAGCCCGAGCGCGCCGACCTCGCCGCAGGCAGAGACGACGGGTATCAACGTGACGTAGTCCGGCTCCACGCCGTCCAGCAACATGGCACCGAAGCAGTCGATGGCCACGTCGTGGCGTCCGTTCTTGACGCACCCGTCGATGAGCGCCGTCCAGGAGACCTTATCCGGGCCGGGCATTCCGTCGAACACCTCGAACGCTTCGGACACGAGGCCGTTGCGCATGAGCCCCGAGATCATGGTGTTGTAGGTGACGACGGACCGGATGGGCATCCTGCCGAACAACTGGAGGGCGAGGTGCGGGAGGCGGGACGCGAGGTAGAAGCGCGCGAGGCAGGTGGAGAGGAGGAGGTGGCAGGGGAAGAGCTTGACCGCGAGGCCGTGGAGGGAGAGCGAGAGGGGGCGGGCTAGCGGGGAGGACGGGGAGTCGGCGCAGGCGGAGAGGACGGGGAGGAGCGTGACGTCGTTGGGCGCTGACGCGGCGGGAGAGGAGAGCATAGTGGAGAGCGCCGCCGCCGCAGCGCTCAGGTCGCCCTGCCGCGCCACGCGCGCAATGGAGGACGTCCAGGAGACGACATCCGGCGGCGCGCGGGCGCGTGCGCGGCAGGGCTCTGGGGCGAGTCGCTGAGGTTGGGGGAGGGCGAGGGACGGAGCGGCGGCCACCGCCATGAGCTTATGGCTGAGAATCGCCCGGCTTCCGGCTGGGAAGCATGCCAAAGGCTCAGACTAGCCTTGCTATTGTTTCGGCTAGCCATCTTCATACTCGATTTTTGTAAAAAGAAAGTTTGAGAATGACGCTGACCAATATCATCATTCTCCCTGAGCCAAATTAAGCATTAAACAGTCATTTTTAGAACATGAGCACGTGCCAAGAAATTGAACCTATTTTCTGAAGAGAAATGTTGCTTAGAAAATGACTTCTATTGCAGTATACTTCAACTGCATTGTTCAGAAAGAAGCATTTTCAATGCGAACTTACACATGCCACTTTTGTAAGGCCAATTTTGGCATCCATAGGCTAATGTCGTTCACAAATAAAATAATTTACTCCTAGTATCCTTAAAGGCATTTTCTGATTGAACATTGCACAAACGTAGAACAAACACACAATGTGTCATAAGCATTAGCATGCTCTCTCGAAAGAATTGATCCCCGCAGCCGCAGGATAAGCCTTACACTGATATATACAATATCACTGCTTAACACAGAACAAGCCCGAACCATGCAGACAGACAAATAGAAATGATACAGTTAGCTTATTGGTGTTACAATTTACAGCATACATCCATGTGGGAAACTATAACGAAAAAACAACTTTGGAGGTCTCAACATGTAGGAGGAGCAATACACTAGGTGAAAGAGGAAGAATATTGGGTAGGAAGTCAACACATTCCTTAGACAAAAAAGGCAAAAAAAAAGGGGACAAAGAAAAATTGTAGATAGTAGATCATACTATATTTCAAGCTTTCCTTGTGAAGAAAAATTACATAGGTGAAGTGCACAACCCCTCTCAGATACCACTGGTAGCAAGGTCTAAAATCTGAGGTTTCACTTGGACATCATTGGGTCAAACCTGTCCATCTTGACAGAGTAGGTTTGACCATGTAACCTGACCAATTCAAGGTTTCCTGTCATGCCAATAACCGTACCAAACCTTTCAAAAGTCATCCTCAATGGCACTTCCAGTGAATCTGGACTTTGCATATTCAACTGCATGCTCCTTCCAGTCTGACAGAGATGCAAATGGCAGCAAACCAGCCAAGCATGGGAGAATAATTGCTACCAAGACAAAAAATATGTACTGGCGGGACCAATATGGCAAACCAAGGGTCTTGGTCCTGTGAGTGAGAGAAATAGGACCATAAAGCATGCGATGCAGAAGAGATGGGCAAATGTTCCCAAGTAAATGGATGGAGCAAAGTGCCTCCCAGAATATAAGCCAGATATTTCCATCCCCACCCAGTGTGTCGACACAAAACCTTCCAACAGAACCACAAACAAGTCCCAGTACCATAACATTAAACGTCACTGGCATGTTTGGTCCGGTCATTGCAGATCGCTGAAATATCAACCAGGTGATTAATAGAAGCATCAAAATTCCAAATGATATCCTTGTTGTTGCTACTAGATGGCATCTGAAAAACAGAAAACCTGAGTTGAAGGCTGACACCGAACTTGGCATCCACCATGATTTAGACTCCTGCAAGAAAGGGGGCACATGATATGAGCTTCTTATCAACAGCATTTGCTAGGTTTGTAAGCAAGGTGATTGAACATACCCTTGATGCGGCAGCACAAGCTGCAGTAACAGCAGTTATCCGCTGGTATGAGTAGGTATATGTCCCGTATCCGAAACAGATAGACATAAGTACCACAGCAGTCAGATGCATATCTATAAGCTTCCTGAGGAGTTCTGCATGTCTTGAATCTTCCATTTGTGTCTTGAACTTCTCCTTTTTGAAAGAGGCTTTCTCCAATCCCATAGAAATTTTGGTCTTCTCTAACATGTGTCCGTATGAGCTGAGATCTAACTGAGACTTCTTCAATTGTAATTTTCTCATAGTAAGTCCTATCTCAAGTTCCTTGAGCTCATTTGAACGAGTTTGTTCGTTCAGAGATCTCTTGAATACACTAAGAATCTGCTGCTCAGCTTCAGGAGTAGATCTGCTATGAGGTAGCCGAACCAGCTGCTGATTGACACCCGCATGAAGAATAATCTGACCATCCATGGAATTCAACGGCATGTTCTTCTGGACATCATGTATCCGATCTAGTGAATCAGCACCATCCAATTTAATTTCAGATACAGAATCGGCATCTCTGTAACAACATTGAGGTATATCTTGCTGAGAGACCAGCGTCTCATTGATAAGGTGAAGGGTCCTCAATGTACTGCCAAATGATTTCTCAAAGTTTCTCATGAAACTTTCAAATCTATCACCATAAATCTGCAGCACAACATAAGTTAGATACACGGAATTTATAGAAAGTGGGAAGGGAGTAGGGGAACAAGAAACTTGCCGGTCATACATTTGTTAACGATTCTTTCACGGCTGAGATACACATCTGCATCAGATTTCATGTTAGACATTCACGGTTTTGTTCAACACTAATCATTTATGGAAGGCTGGAGATAGCATGCGTACCTTTGAGAGGGAATCAGGTTGTAATCCTCCTCCAGAACCACTGCATTTATTCAGAACCTGTAAGAGGATGTGTTAGTTCCTGAATGTACTAGTTTTGGTAAGTTATTTGTGGAATGTAAAACCTTTAATGGATCTTGATAAATAGTAAATAACACATCATATCAAATAGGATTTCAGGATATTCATCTTTACGTACACACTTTAAAAATTGCAGAATTTATGCGGGGAAACAAAATCCATGGTAACCACAGAAGACACCCAACCAAAACATCTTATTGTCAGTGGCCCCTTTGATTATCCACCACAATCATTGCATATCCAGCTTCAAAATGTTTTTTTTGACCTGGGGAAAAGCCCCCAATCCCACTCGACCGAGCGGGGGTCCAGCTTCAAAATGTTCAAATGGAAAGATTTACAATGAGGAAACAAAAGTTAACCCTTATTGTGAACTGAGAAAGGAAGGATTTGAATCATCCAAATACATAGTAAGCTTTACCACCCATGGGAACTGAACGGCTAAAAAATTCTTGCATTCTCTTCATTACAAACAAGACCCAAGACGTTCTGAAATACTAAGTCGTTCTCGTTCGGTGCCAACAAAATTACTTTCTTCTTTCCAATAAAAATTCCTGGCAGTTTACTAAACGAACTATCGCTAGGAACACAGGGCCGGGGCGGCTTGAACTTTTTGGTACCAACAAGTATCGTTCAAAATTCAAACAATTGTATCGAAGATACAACCCTCCGCCAAAACCTAACTATGAAATCTAGTAGAATTGAGCATTATGACCTTTTCTATCACCACGACGCTCGTAATCTAATCACAACACAATTAACTTCGAAACAGTAGGCTTGTATAATTCCAATTCCTAATCTAATAGGTACGTACTCACACACGGCACGAACGAGCAAAAGGGGACGGAGCGTAAAAATTGGATCTTTGGGTCGCGGGGCAAAGAAACCAAGAAAGGCAACGCACCTGGGCAAGCACCGCTGCGAAGGACATCCCAAGAGGCAGCGCGAGATCCTCCAAGGCGCCGTCGCTGCTGGCGTTCTTATTGCCGCCTCCTCCCCTAGCGGCGACCCGCCGCCGCCGCGGGCGCAGGTGCACCCCCTTATTCAGCCTGGAGCAGCGCGACGCCGAGCCGGACGACACCGACGAGGACGCGCCGGCGGCTGGGGCCTCCGCCGAGCCGGCGGTGATATGGGCCCCGTCCATATGGGAAGGGGCCCGCGAGACAGAGAGAAAAAGAGAGTACTCGCGCTATGCAACTCCAACGTGGGACTGAAATCGCGGAGGCTCCTTCCTCTTTTCTCTGTGTCGTTGTGCTGCGGCGTCTGCGTCTGTTGGTCTCTTCATTATAAACAGGGCCTGTCTGTCGCTGCGAAAGGGAAGTCGAGATGGGAACGCGACGCCGAAACGGCGTCATGTAGCCGTTGAAGCAATCGCGGAAACTCTGTTGAACTTGCCCATGTGAAAGTGAAAATACCTGCTGGTTTCGTATCAGTGTTCCGTTGGACGTGAAATTGGTGCTTTCCTAATAACTCTCATGCCTTTGCTTCAAGCTTGCTCTGAACGTTATAAGAATTCCATTTGACATGGTCTGAGCTAATTAATAAAAGATGTTAGTTTCAACGAAAGTTTTGCGGTGCCCATTCTCGTCAAACTTTGGACAGGCGAAGGTTTTATCCATCGAAAAAGAAAAAAGAATAAGGGTGGTGCTGGTGCCCATTCTCTTCAAACTTTGGACAGGCCCACCCGCTTCACCAACGATAGGGCTTTACCTCTCGCTGCCGGCAGCCTGCATAAGAAGTCCGCGAAAACTTGCAGCGCGCAGCCCAACAGCGCAGCGTTCTGGCCTTTGCAGCCCACGACCTATTCGACTGTTTACCTTGCTGGTTTGTCGATTTGATGGGCTTATTTAACTTTGCAGGCCACGGCCTATTTTATCATTGCAATTACTTTTTTTCCTATTTATTTTGAGCGATTAGGATAATTGCAGTTACGTATGGCCCCTATTTGTTGTTGTTGTTGTGTGGAGATTGTTGAGATATTTCTATCCCATCACCCATCGCGCTGGTCTGTTGGTTTGTTGTAATGGTGTTCACGGCACAACAGTATACGAAACAAACTACACCTCTCGATAGAGCTAGTAGATCAAAGTAGCAGTCACTGAGGTGTGGACCCACTCTCCTGTATGCGTGCTCGTGATGCAGAGACGCGCACATGACAATATTCTTCGGAACCCTCGGCTCTGGTAGCACTGCCACCTTGGAATCCGTAAGGCTAAACAAGGGTCAAACTGACGGGCCCTCGCTCGATCAAGTGACGATGATGATCCAGTTCGCCGCGATTGGATCGAGCCGGTTTTACCTCGCACGTATTTTGATGCGAACTGCGTCTCCGAGACGACCTCTCCCCTCCTGCGTGGACCGACGACGACGAACCCTAGATAACAATCCCACTTGCCATTTTTCGCAAGCGAACTGAACCAGATCCATTGCCTGGTGCGCTCGAACTCATGGCTAGCTAACCGACGTCATAAATGGGCACCGGCAGATAGATCCACATGCAGCAGGATTCACGAAGAACGGCGGTCATGGTCAATTGGGGGCCGTACACGTTCCGGCGCGAAGCTCGGCCGGGAAGAAGGTGTGAGAGCTCAACAAGTTCTGCCATGCATGTGATGCGCTTGAAGAATACTAGTATAGTACAGGAGACGACCCCGCGCGCGGGCATGGCCGCCGTGCACTTGATCCAGCAGAGTTCAAGTTGTTGAACGCTGTTTTCTTTACACGAATCGGGTGCCGTGCTCCGTTGAGGTTTTCTCTCGATCGCAGTGGAGAGAAGAAGCAGAGATGGCTCTTTATTTTTGCTCTCGCTGCAGATCCGCAGACAGATGGGATGACGACGATGACTCGCTCTTCACAAGAGATGGATCAAGAAGATGATACGTGTTCTGTACAGAGATTATTTGCTAAACATCACTAAAAGCTCTTTGTGGTTAACTTGCTGAAAAAATAAATGACTCTGTGATTAATACATACAGGTCGATCTTGAATTTGATTGACATGATCACATCCACGTGAAGCGACCTTGGAAATTTCGACGATGCCAACGGACCAATAAAACCCAACGAGCATATATATGCATGGGTCGTCCCCGGACTCCATCACCGAAACAGAGGAAATTGGCTTAAGAGTGTAAGACCATCCATCTCTTGTGAAAGTTTTTTTTTGTTGAAATAACAATCATTTACAGTACCGTGATGCCTTGTAATTTCGGACAGGCCGGCTTTTCCTCTGCCGATGTAGGTGTTGATGTTTGCCCCTCTGCAAATAATGTCATGTTTATGCAGATCAAGTCAGTGATGTCGCGGTTGCTAATTAGCACCGTGACCGATTTTTTTGGGAGCATCCGCAATTACTGTATGTACAGGGGTAATTGATAGATGCATGCCGCTGGTGTCAATAAGAATCTTGGGATCTATTCCAAGTCCAAAGGTCCACAAGGAACAGGCCAGGTTATTAGCCAGTATTTGGTTCCAACAACCAGTTGACCCTCAATCATCATGAGAAAGCATATAGAAAAAAAAACATGATCAAGAAGGTGTAGTATATTATTGTGGTACAAAGAACAGTTGAGAATAACAAAATAATTCGTGAAATTCTGTGTGGCCCAAGTAAGTTGACTCAGGATAGTATATGCAGGGAGCAATTAGGCAGGTCCAGCACCTTCAATTTCAATGTACTGGATCTTGCAGGTGTTGGGTTGTCGGCGAGCAAGGATATAGGCCGAGGAGAACTGACATTGGCATTGCTATTGGCTTACATGATGTGTGATGCGAGTCAACACATTGCAGAGGTC
>VSTD030002527.1:0-11740 GCA_008808055.3 Sporobolus alterniflorus
GTTAATAATAACCCCTTATCATAGTTGCCTTGTCTAATTGTCATCATGTGCATATGATAGATCTCGATCGCACGGAGCCAGAGTTAGAGATCCAAGGGAGCAAGTCCGGGAGGTATTGGTGGTCAACAAGCGTCAAGTTTTGAGAAGTACTAACATTGTTTAAGCAATGCAAGCCTCGATGCATTTAACCATGCTCCTTGCCTTTTAATTTAAATCTTGCTTTATGTTTTAATTTATTGTGCATTAAGTTGATAGGAGTTGTACGACACCGTAGTTGCACTAAGATCGACCTTCCGGTTTATCCTTGATAACCCTATCATTTTGGTGGTTACTGTTAGCACATGCTATGCTTATGTTGGTGCCTTGCAGATCGGATACTCCGCATACAAACTTCAAGTCAAGACGAAGGGCAAGACGTGCGCTCGCATGCGCCCATGTGTCCATGACATCGGGTTATGCCACCCGACACGGGCAGCTCAGGTGCCGCCACACCTCCCGTGGCGCCAGCTCCCGCCTCCTGGCTCAGGGCAGCTCAGGTGTCGCCATGTGTCCCATGGACCCAGCTCCCGAATCTCAGCTCAGGTGCTGCCACGCGTCCCGTGGCACCAGCTCCCGCCTCCTAGCACATGATAGCTTTGGAGCCGCCACATGTCCCATGGCTCCAGCTTCCGCCTCCTGACTTAGGATAGCTTCGGAGTCGCCACGTGTCCCATGGAGCTCCACGGGCTGTGGGCTATTAAAGGAAATAAATATTCCTTGATGGAATTGCCATCATAATCTCCCATCGGGGCATGTGTGTATCTTTCAAGACACCACATGACAAGGCCGATACCGCACGCATGCGAGACATGTAGAGGGTGGCACATTAAATACTAACAAGACATGTGGGCAGGGGGTCTGCAGGACCACAACAGGACAACGTTGGTCCGCTGGCCACTCACAATGGATAGCTGTAGTGTCGGGCAGCCCAACAACCCGGTGCCGCACCGCGCATGCACGCGACGTGGTGAGACGACATGACGTGACGACCTCCATACCGTTGAAGACATCATTTGCTACACCAGGCAGGTAGCGCCCTAGTACGCAGGGATCCAACCACCCCGGGGCCACCTGTCAGGCCCTGGGTCACATTGTACTTGCTGTGGCCTTGAGCTATAAAAGGCCACGCAAACGTTAGAAGCAAAGGAAGCCAACGCTTGAACAGTACATTGCAATACAACTTTCATTCTCCCGTGGATGTATGGTATTATGCTCTGATGGTCTGAACCACGTAAATCTTCATGTCCACCGTGTTCCTCCATAGCTAAGAACATCTAAGACACCTAAGCCCTCTCCAACAAAAAATCACAGTGGGCTGCTCTTGTAGCAGTGCCAGTGGAAGTGTCATAAAACTACTTCGACATTTGGCATGTCAGAAAGGGGCACTTTGTGTTCTCTTGAAACAGTTCTTCAGCTAGTCTGAGTCGTCATCCCCGTGATGACGTTGTGGCCTCATAGTCTGAGGCTCGAGGTGGCTGCTGTCCAGTAGCAGTTTCACCTTCTCCATGCTTCTCTCCTGTGGGTTCACTCCAGCAAATGACTCCGTGCTCCAGCACGTGGTCAACCGCAACGGAACGAGCAAGCTCTCCCATCTGAGCATCTCTATAAGTTTTACCCTTTGGGTGATATGTTTGGGATCCATTCCCGTATATGTTGTGCAAGGCTTCCGTACAGTCAATTAGGCACGCCTTCCATGTTCTCCAGCTTAGCATAGTGTTGAGAAATAGGTCTGGAGCAGCGAAGCCTCGGTGAGGCCTGAACGGGCTCCGCTTCTTAGCACTCGCCGATGGTGGCATCCTATCTTCTCCTATGTGATGCCATGCCTTTAACATTTGGCAACTCAGTTCTGTACTTGCGTCTTTTTAAAGCACCTCTGCTTTATTCACCTCCAGGTTTTTGTCTTACTTCTTAGTGGGCTTTTCTCTCTTTTTATGCCTAAAAGGATTGGTCTGCGCCAAACTGTTCGCTAAGTTGGGCTGCTGTAGGACACTGTGCTCTTTCCTTAGAGGTCAGGTGATTAATTGTTCACAACACTCTTAGATCATGTTGCTGAGTAAGTTAACCCCAAGTGCAGCTAAGCCCCTGACGCGTCCTAAGAAAGTTCTCCCTACGGGCCCTGTTCAGCCACAGATGGTGGATCACCTTGCCTCATCCTGGTTTCATATCCTGAGCGCACTATAGGCTAAGCCTAAGTGTCTGTTGGACGGGTCTGCCACCTAGGTGCCTCCCTTACCATCAGCGGTGGGTCGCTACGCCTCGGTCTGGTCTTACTGCTTAGTACGTGTGTCGGAAGACGTAAACTATTACCTACCCCACTAAGAGATGCATACTGGACGTCCAAACCCCAAGAAACATGTCAACAGAAGCTTCTAACCTAAGTACGGATGAAATGTGTTCTAACTTCTCTCCAAGCATCTTTGCCTAGGTTTCTGTAACCATTCACCACCCTACTCAAGGAGTGGGCTTGCGAGGCACCACGTGTCCTTAAAACCGAGGCGAGCTCCGCTCTACTTTAGGTTTCACTGCCCTACCTAAAGGGCGGGCTCCGGAGGCACCACATGTTCATTATGCCTCATCTGATTTGCATTTATGTTCATAAAATTGTGCTTTAATTTTATGTCTGTTTTTACGCATTTATCCCTCATGTGGTTAATTGCCTTTTTCCATGTCTCACCTTTAGTTTGAGTTGTGTAATCCTGTCACAGGTGAGTCTGCTTGAGGTACCTGCAGCTTATCAGGGGTCTCTTAGTTATTTTCTTGCTCGGAGTCTGTTGTTGCTGTATGGCTGCTCCTTGGAAAGGCTAATGCTAATGGGGGATCCAGAGTGTGCAGCCTGCTTAGCCTGATTCCGTATCCTAAGCATGTGCACTTTGCCTCCCTAACGCTGGCAGCTAAGTACTGGGGGTCTGGACGGCACATGCCCCTTACCAAGACCATAACCTAGATAGTGTCTCACTGAATTACCCACGCCCCGTAAGCTGACTAAGGATCGTAAGACATAACAGAACTAAGCACAGGGAGAATGGGGCCCGTGAGCAGAGTTACTTTTATCTATGCTGCCCATATAGGTCACAGCACACTTGCGAATCATGGATGGAGACCGGACCCCCAAGGGGCCTGGGGAGCAACTGTCGATGTTTGTCACGTTGAAGGTGGACGCTCTCAGATCTCTCTTAGCACCCCCCCTTGGGGGCTCACTATTAATGTTTGTCGCGTTGATGGTAGGTGCTCCCGGATCTCTGTCAGCACCTCCTAGGTGGACCCGTCATCGATGCTTTCTAACATTGATGGTGGGCACTCCTAGATCTTCAGCTCCGACATCTCACAGGTGGCCCGTCGTCGACGTTTCTTAGTGTTGGTGGTGGAAGCTCCTATATCTTCAGCTCCGGCACCTCCCAGGGGCCTCACCATCGACATTTCTTAGCGTTGATGATAGATGCTCCTAGATCTTCATCTCTGACACCTCCCAGGGGCCCCACCATCGATGTTTCTTAGCGTTGATGGTGGACGCTCCCGGATCTCCAGCTCCGGCACCTCCCAGGGGTCCATCCTCGATGTTTCTTAGCATTGATGATGAGCGCTCCTGGATTTCTATCTCCGGCACCTCCCAAGGGGCCCGCCGTTGACGTTTTTTATGTTGATGGTGGATGCTCCCGGATCTCCGTCAACACCCGTCAGGGGGGCCACCGTCAATGTTTCTTAGCATTGATGGTGGGTGCTCCCGGATCTCAGGTATCAGCTCCTAGGGGGCCCACTGCCAATGTCCTGCAACTAAGTGGTAGTTGTTCTGAGACCTCTGGCAACGCCTCCTAGGGGGCTACTATGAGCAGGATGTTTCTCAGTAAAGTTTTTTGTGTCCTTGCGCTGCTAAGGACATGGAAAGATAGCTATCGCTTCAACTGCTATTTATGACCATGTTGACAAGTCAATCTTGCTGAGCTTTAGTTGCTCAGGCTTTGCCTTGATATTGTTTTGCAGGTGTGTTCTCTCTTCCTCTCGGCGTGAGCCGTTTCTAAGGTCGGCATCTCTAGGGTAAGGTGTCATTCTTGATCGTCGAGTGTTTTTGCTTCCATAAATTATTTTTATTCTCTATCTTCCACTCAAACTCTGTAATCAAATTCGAACTCAAATTGCAATAAAGTTTATTTTTAGAGCATTTCATTTGTTTAATTCTTGTATGTGATGTATTATGCGTTATTACTTCGATAATGACACCTCATAATGATCCTAGTTAGGACTAACCATCCTTACTTAAGGGTGGAACGTCACAGCTAGTATCAGAGCATTACAGGTATAATACATCACGTATGGTCCTATTTTTAAAAATTGTGGTGAGAATACGCTTAGATACTCATATAAAGACTATAGTAGTCTTAACAGGTGGCAAGCTAACAGGATTTTACTTTCTGTATTTACTTTCTGCAATTTACTTTTCTGTAACGACGCGCCGACGAAAAGGTAACAAGGTAAGTATCCTCCCATCGGGTGATGTGAATCCCGAACCCGTCCCCTCAAGATGAGGTTTGCTTGAGGACAGTCTCTATCATGTAGTAGAGGTTGCGTGTTTGTCGTGCGACTAGTCACGACCGCGCACCTAGGACGCTCTTTCTCAAGATGTGAATGTGTTCTCGTAACGTATGCAGTGCTGTCCGTGCAGCGTTAAATGCACGGGTACCACTTGGAGGATAAGTGATAATGTATGTCATATGTATATTGTGCTCTTTTGTAGGTACGCTAACTATGATTATGTAAGATTATCTCGTTAGAATTGACTACGGGGATGAGTGCGATTTGTCACCAACTACACGTACGCCATCTATAATTGGCACCATTTTTTTCTTTTTGTGAGGAATGTATAGGACTGGCATGTTGCATGACATCATACATTCATATTGCATCAAGAAGCTAACCTTGAAAACCAAAAGAAACTTAAAAATTAATTCCAATTTGAAGTCATATCTTGAGAATCTTTCCAACTTCAACCCTTCATGGTCCCTTCGTCTGGTATTCAAATTCTAAGTTTCCACTCTCTTTAAAAAGCTTATGTAATTCCCTATGATTTTGATATTCAATGTTTCCCCAGATCTTGCTCCGATTACGCTCAAAACCCGAAGTCAAAAGTTACGTCATTCGGTTCAAATCGAAAATTCCAGCCACAAATAACAACTTTCAGAGATCATCACTCCTGAGTCGCTAATCGGATCGAGGCTTATGGGTAGCCGTCGGAAATTTGAGAACGTTATCTACAATGACATCATTGAAAGTTTCCGGAGATTCCAGTTGGTTTGGGGTCAAAAGCTTAGATTTCTCAGAATAATCAAATCTTCTCAGTACAGAAATTTCAGCAGTCCGGCCGACTTAGAAATTTCATAACTCCTAAACCGTTTGTCGTATTGGGGCATGCAATTAACCGTTGGAAAGATGAGGAAGTATTCCATAACTCTTGTATTCAGCTCCTGGTCAGATTCCAGCCATGTTAGCACCAGAATCACGTTTTCTGACAATTGCTTGCCGTTCGGCCAGATTTAACGTCGGTGACAAAAGTTTCAGTTCACGTCCTGTTGGTAGATTCGGAGACAACCACTTTCCATGATGTATCAGTAGTATGCAGTGATGATCCCCGTGTATCCGTGAAGACTGCATCGAAGTTCATTCGTTTGTTCCCCCTTGGAGGTCCTTCATGCCCCCTTGGCCCATCAAGCGACATGCTCTCGTGTTGTTCCTTCTCGGTAACTCCGCTATGCCAAATTCTATCTCGGTGGGTTCACGCTTGCTTATTCGTGGGCTGGAACACTTCTCCACAGGGCGGAAACCGCTACAGCCTTATAAAGCTTTTGCATGACCTTCTAGCTCCTTGCAATTTGTGTCTTCTTGTGGTGATGGAAAACCAACCGCCGATTCATTTTTGACTGGTTTATGAGCTGCCCAAATTGCAATCTTGTCTTGAATTGTGTCGGTTCACTCAGGCACTTCTCTAGCCAGGATTGCAAGATGGGAAACATTCTTTCCATTAGAATTGGTCCGAGAATCCGATTATGACACTCGTCCCAACAGAGGGCGTATTACTCAAGGTATGCAACTGAAAGAAAAGATGTCATGCTTGGAGTCTCGTTGCTATGACTAGTCACGTCTCAACCTTAAGCATGTTGTTATTCCATGACTCGACTGACACGAGCATTACCTTATTCGTCCAAACTCCGATTATACGACCAAGTAATGTTGGTATGTCTTCAGCTCCCAATCAAGTGAGCTCCTTGCTTTTTGCTTACCATCAAGCTATTTCTCTGTGGTTTCACAAAATGTTTCGGGTATCCATCCCTTCCTCCTAGCTGAGTAGGTGAATTTCATATCTAATCATACACTGAAGCTCGTTTCTCTTCAGAAGTGCCCCCATTGATGAGAGACACTAGCCCTCGACATTGGAAATTGAGAAAAGTGAAAATTGATAAGTGCCCCCATTCAAAAGCTGTCAAGTGCTTATACTGAACAAGATGTTCTAAGTTTACAATGTTCCCATATATCCTGACTCAAGAAGTTGTATGAAGGCATCGCAAAGCTGTTGTCAATAGAGTGGTCCCACTAGAGTCAGATTGCCCTATCCACAACAACCAACCGAGTGATAGACTGTCGAGATCACACAATGGGACATAAGATGAGCAGCATGTACAAGCTACTTCAGAGACGGAGAGAGTTTCCATTCCAATCATCTCGACTTTCTACCTTGCCAGTGAAGATTTTCATCGTATCTGTTTCGTGCTCCTTGTTGCCTCTCTCCTTTCAAATCTCGAAGCGAGATTTCTTTTAAGGGGGGAGGGTTGTAATAGCCCATGTTACGACTTCTCTAATCACCTTCATTAAGGTCTTAATTGAGAGTCAAATCCATGGATTAACTCAATTCTAAATAAACCAAAGTCAAATTTTGAGCCAATTCAAATCAAATTCTAGAAGTAAATCGAGAAACTCACAAATATGAAACCCCAAACTTCTTTTCATGAGTTGATCTGCCATCCATGTGCAAACCGGAGCTTCTTGTTCAAATTTCATCAAATATTGGGGTTCGAATAAAAAATCCATCAAATTCGACTCAAATTCAAATCCAAGGGTTTCCTTGATTTTTAATTCAAATTCTATCCCCAATTTTGGAAAGTTCCAATAAGAAAAGTTGTTCCTTATTTCATTCACTTCAAATCTATATTTAATTTGAAGTTTTTTGAATTTGGAAAGGCCATCTTTTGATCAAAACAATTCGAGTCAGTTTGAAAAAGTTTTGAATAAAGGAAAAATAGTACTATTCCTCATGGGCCCGGGCCGTTCTCCTTCTCCCCAGGCCGGCTCAGCAGCCAACACTGCCCCGACCCACGCGCGCCCTATTTTTATCCCCAGCTGGACCGCCTCCTCCCCCTCACAACAATCCCCTGCTGCGCGTCGCTGGGCACTATACCCCACCGCTCGTCGCCCCCCACGCCGCACGCGGCAGTCAGTCCTCGAGCCCCATGCTCGACTACCCCCCCCCCTCCTCTCCCACGCGCCGAAGCTGGCGCCCCCTCCTCAAAAAATTTCCCCACTGCCGCTTGTCCGTGCAAGAGCCTCCGAGCGACCCCCCTTCACTCCACCGCCACCGTTTGTCCACCACATTGCCAGAGCTCACTGGGAGAGGCCAAATCACCGCTGCCGCCGCATCTTTTCCCCATTCTACGGTGAGAGCTACCATTGCACGGTTTTTCTTCCAATGAAACCGCCGCTCACCGTCCCCTTCTTCGTGCAGTGCTGCAGGATGTCCCCGGGCCACGAGCGACCATCGGAGCGTTGTTGCCACTGAGGGAACACCACCGCGTCTCCGTCTTCACCGTCTCCACCGCTTCCGTCAAAGGGGCTGCTGCCACCCGCTCTTTCCGGTCAGTGCCCGAGGTCCCATTGCCGCAAAATGGGGTTGCCGTTGCCTCCTCCTCCTCGTGGTGGCCTCCACTCAACGCCTCGCCGCCTGCAACGATACTGTGGTCATTATGGAAGGTAAGAAACTCTGTTTCAGAAGTTTACTTTGAGGAGTACGTGTTCTATCTTCAAATCTAGAGATAATATGTAACTATGTTCAGAAATTTGAAGGAGTTAATGACCAATGAAACATATGCAAGAGTTCAGTTGTGTGGTGGAGAGAGGTTCCAATCTAAGTCTCAAGTGCTAGGATAAGTTAAGCTGGGCGATGCTCCATGACTTAGACAAGAAAGTGAAGGACGGATTGCTGAAAGGGAACTGGATTCAAAGGCGTTTGTTTTCCGTTTATGTTTTATTTGCGGAGATGAGTGTGTCATCAGATCATTAATAATGTAAACTCATTACTAAGTAAAACAATTTTGATGCTGATATTTATGTAAGGCAGGGGTGTGACACTAGGTTTTAATAAACGTAAAACCAGACGCAAACTACATGTATGCCAGGATCTGTTTAATCATACATGTAGGACAAATAGTGGTAAGCAGTTCTATATCTAACTCAAACAACATTTAAATGAATATCAGAGTTTTGAATAACAATAGAAGAGGAAAAACTTCAAGGCAGACCACAGGGAAATGGATTGGTGGCAACGCGATCTAGGCACCATCTTCAATTAACTTATGTCTCCATTGATCTTTCTTTCCCATTGAGTAACATTTATTATAGAAAATATGTGAGTACATAACGTACTCAACAAGCATAGAAAAATTATGATATGCAGACCAATATTGTCCGGGTTTAATACCCAGGGCACCTAGCACGGGATCAGGTCATTGAGCTCGGCTTGGTGGGACGACCAAACTACGCCTATCTACCCCATCACCTAGACTCAACTTAGTGACTTCTAGAAAAGGTCGTCCCATATCCACCGAACTCAACAAGCGGACTCCTGTTAAATCTTAGTCTGACATGACAAGTTATAGAGAACATTCTTATCCATGGTATGTCAGGGCCATAAACTGAGTGACAACCAGAGCGCCCTATCAGACGAAAGCCATGAGTACCGTCTACCCTACCATAGGAGTAGGCTGACAAAATATAGTGAGGCAATACCAGATTATGACATCATAAAGAGCATATATAGTGTGGCGTCAAGGCGCGAACACCCCAATCGGTGGTATCCCGGACCTGATGGACGGGACGCAATGCATATATAAGAGATGTGAATTTTGAGCAAGTACACCCCAAACAAAATTGAAATGATGGAAAGCAGAGTAATGATGATTCTTGAGTCTAGGACAGGGACTCGGCATGTGCTCGTTGTATAAGTTAAATCACATATTTATAAGGAATAGAACCGTAGCTAACAGACACCCGGCTATAAAAACGGCCCAAGCCGCACGAAGAAAGGAAAGTCACAATAGAGACGTAAGAATTCTAGCTTGTATTTTCTCCAGTTACAGGCTCCATACTTTAACCTCATAAATCAATAAATAGATCACACTCCCACACTAGACCTAGGCTATTACGCTACAGCCCGAATAAGGATTTATAAATCTTCGTGTTGATAACACCCCCTCCAAGATTCAACACACGGCTCCATTTCACTACCCTGTGTTCTAAACACCGATAGCTAACGCCCTAGATAGGGAAAGCGTTGTCTGTTGTTTCTTGAAGCTCCTCCGACTTTGTCAAGGACATGGATCATCCATCACCAACAGAATTCCCGCCTGCCACGGAGGAACTCCGCAACTCCCTCCACCTCCGACGTGCGTGGTCGCTCTAAATGATGCGCCTCCGGTCGCACCGCCGCAAATCCTCTCGGGCGAAGCTACCCGACCGACAGGTCTTGTGGCGCACGCCGCCGCAGCTGTATGTACACACATGATCTCAACACACCCGCAACCGCAAGCTTTACAGAGGCAACGTCTTATTCTTGATTCCATAATACGTTCATCACTATGCACACTGACAGCAGCAGACACGAAACATAAATCCTTGTTATTGTTGCGGCGACTCTGCCTCACTCACGCCCTACACGCTACAACTGTTATTACAAGTCGATTGGACCGAGTCTTTGCATCCTGTTTCAAGAGCTGGTTGGTATCTTACTACTCCGCAATCGCTCTGGTGAAAGAATGCTTCTCGATCGTGTTCTCTGATGAGCACGGGATGGATGGATGGATCACCTGTAGAAAGCTGTCCTGCTGAAGCACGCCGCGTCGCCGACGCGTGAGGAAGATGCGCGCTGCTCCGTGGTGGAGAAGATAGGTTGAGGTGGAGGCGAGGCGAAGTTATGTATCATGGCGTCGAGCATGGCCTGGAGCTCGCCCAGGCTGTACACGGGCTCGTCCCTCCCCACGGTGGCCATGAGCGAGACCATCTCCTGGAGGAAGTCGTGGAAACCTTCCACGTCCTCCTCCTGGTCGTCGTACATCCCGGCGTCGTAGAGCGCGCGGCGCTCGGAGTCCGAGAGCACCTGGTACGCCTCGTGGATCTGATGGAACCGGCCCTTGGCCTCCTCCGGGTCCGCGTGGCCGTTGCTGCCCTTGTCCGGGTGCCACCTCTGCGTTAATTCGTTTATGGGTATAAAACGCGCGTCCGAACTAGAGGAAGCGGAACCGAGACGATAAAAAACAGAGGACCCGGGTAAAAACAGAGAAAGAAAGAATGAACTCACCATCGCGAGTCAGTGGTAGGCGGCGGAGTAGGACGGCCTCCCCTGCTCATCGTCGCGTGGTGCTAGAGAGAAAGACGAGCCTCTCGATCGCGCGACACAGCTGGTCGGTTGGATTGTGGATGGTCGTGATGGCGACTGGGAACGGGCGACGACGAGGGAATGCGGCGGCGGGGGGCCAAGATGTATATATATATCGTGTGCAGCGCAGGCGGGCGGCGAAATATCTTCCTGCCGTAGATGTGTGTGTGTGTGTGTGCAGGGGAGAGCAGAGATACGCGGGAACCAAGCACTAAAGAGAAAAATATCTGGCGTCGGGAACGTTCCCGGACCGGCTGGATGCCCGCTCTTTCCTGCGGGCGGGCAGATATTTTGCGCGCCGCGGCGAATCGTTCGCTCTTCCGAATCCTCTGGGCGCCTGCCTGCCGTATCATGTTGCGCAGGTGATGAAGCACACTGTTTTTTTAGGGGAATTTCGAACTTCATCAATTGTAGGGGAAGGTGGTGAAGTACACGGCTTCGCGGGCGCACAAACAAATATATTTTTATGTTCCAGAGAGTTCAAGAACCACGACTGTTTTGCGTTGATACACTGATCCTGTCAGCGCTACGTGTAATGCTGGACGTACTGGTTTGGTTTTGAGCCTCTGCTGCCTTACCAAACTACGTTTTAATAGTATTTAAAAAACTGTAGTTTAACCCATTTATGAACAAAGACCTTTGGTGTGAGGTGGATGTTTGCATTGTGACCATATCATACTTGTGGCTAAGACATGTGAATCATGATTATCATTTTTATGTCAAAAATATGTTCAACTAAGATCTTGAATTGTAGACTTAGATCTTGATTTCATCCTTTGTTAACTTTTTGAGTTATGTTTGATCATTCATCTTTTTTTAAAAAAAATTTATCATATATTTTTATGACTTGTTTTATCACTAAAGAAAGTTTAAACATGACTTGTAATTTTGCATATTTGAACTAATACTTTAAATAAGACAATGATCAAAGCCAGCCCAGCACGAGCACCTCGACACGGAGGACAACACCATGAGGACCGTGTCGGGCGCCCCACCCTTGCTGTCGTAGCC
>VSTD030002528.1:0-11739 GCA_008808055.3 Sporobolus alterniflorus
GTTGAAGACTAACCAAGTGTCATATTCGGAAACAACATAAGGCAAGCGATAAAGTTCGTGAACAAAATGAACAATTAAATTTGCACAACAAAAAAACTAAAATAAACAAGTACATTGACATGCAGAAAGTATACTCACCCAGAACGCTCACCACACAATAGTCTGAAAGGAGCGAGTACTGCCAAGGATCATAATATCATTATGACCCCAAAAACCGCTCCTCACCGATTTGTACAATATTTGCGAATATCGGTCGAAATTCAGTTCAAATTCAAATTTCAAAATTTGGGGGAAAAATTCAAAAACTGAACGAAATCATGATAAATCGACCGATATCTTCAATAAACCAAACAAAATCTTAAATAAAGGATGGAGAAGAGCACCGTTTTTGCTCCCGCCGTCGGAGGTGAGGTCGGCGTGCATCTTAATGACCAGGGCGCCGACAACCTGGCACAGCCACTCGGGGGGCGTGGGGCAGCCATCCTCGAAGTCGTGGCTGGACGTTGCGGTGGTGCAGACCCAGTGGGTGGCACAGGCATCCTCGAAGTCGTGGCGTGGTGGTGGAGCTCCCTAACAGTGGTGTGGTGGTGGAGCTCCAAGTGATTCCCGGGCAGCGAGCTTCCGAATGGCATCGAGGAGTAGATGATGACATGCGAATGTATCGAGAAGGAGGAATGGGGAAAGGGGAACGATTGTCGAATTTAATGGAGAAAAAAGGGGAACGGGAAAGGTGAGCGGTTTTTGGAAAGGTGAGCGGTTTTAAGGAAAACTGAGCGATTTTCCAATTTTTCACTTCCATGAATTGTCTAGCATGCAATACTTCAATTTTTTAGGTCCGTTTTGACCAAAAATTGTCAAATACACTCTAGTTTTTTTAAAAAATTATTTCAAAATTTTCCAAATTTTCAAAAAAAAAAATCAAATTTAACTGACCGGTTTTTGGTGAACCGGCAAATTTAACCAGCCAATTTTCGACGATATTGTGATCCATGCATACTGCTTGCGCCCCCAGTCATCCTAGAAACATGCAACTTGCATCCGGCCATGCACATACACCATGTCGTGGTACATGAACCGGCAGATGCTACCAAACTCCATGTTGACGAGGCTACAGTGGCTTCGGCCATCCCAATCGACGTCCTCCCAATGTCTGGTCCCCACTGGGTGGATAATCGGTCACTCCGGAAAGGTCCTAGCTGGGGGGACCAAGAGATAACGTCAAGTCCTACAAATTTTGAATTAATTAGTTACTTCATACAAAACTTAATCTAACAATTGAAAATAAAGTGCAACTTAAAAATAAGAGAGAACTTGTAGATGGCCGACTGCTGTTGACCCCGTCCTTCTCACCCCATCCTACTCGTGACCCTCCTCCTCCTCCTCAGACGATGTACTGAAAGTGTCGTGCATGAGCTCAACGGTCGTGTGAGTCGTCTGCTCCGAAATCGCCTTCGTGACACTCGTCTGCTCAGGAGGCACCTGTTGCATCTCATCCCACAACACCCCATTACCTGCTCCTGTCGCAACCGACTTGCCGAAGTGCCCTGCAGTTAAAAATAATAGTACAATATACTAAATAATAGAAAACAAGAATAAATTGAAATTAAATGAAACCATTACCTGAAGCAAGGAATTGGGCGTGTCCGACTGTGACATGGAGGAGGATGAACCATCGTCCTTCTTCACTTTCTTCCCCTTAGAAAAATGACGAAACATCTGTACATGTTCCAAAAAATATTAGTATATATACAATTTCATAAAGAGAAATAATTTTCTTATAACAACTTGGTCTAATTTACTTTGTCAAAAGTCGACAACATCATAATCTGCTTCGGCGACATGTGTATTAAGTCGTTCATGTCTTTGTTTTCTTTCAATAACACACTGTGATTTTTGAAGACGTTTCTTTGGAGGACTTTGTTCTTCTTCTTCCATTAACTCAGCATCACATGTAGCAAATTATGTGAGTCATGATCCGTCGGATACCGTGAAATTTTGTTGTTCTACGGGTTCTTCTTGATACGCATCAATGACATTCTCCTCCTCCTGACCTTCCACATACTCCTCATATCGACAAGTATGCATTTCAGGATTAACTTTATATATCACCCACCAATTTTTGAAGCTTTGGCGAGGATAACTTAGATAGTACACCTGTTGCGGTTGATGTACAAGTAAAATATTATTGACTGAATAGTGCGATTCATGTTTTAGCTCAACCATACCAAAATCATCCACTCTGGTGTCGTTTATTGGATCAAACCAATCACATTCAAAAAACATAACCTTCAGCTCTTTGGCGCCCCTGAACATATACTCAATAATTTTTTAAAGAACACCATAGAAGTTGGCTGATACCCCGCTAACATCTTTAGCACTTGTTACTACTTCACTGTTTGATGTGGCTGTAAGTGGATGACTCGCTTCCGTCCAATTCAGCACCTACATTTATTGGCTCCACCTCACCGTGGTTCCGCCACACTAGGTAGTTCGACATAAATCCTTTCTTGCAAAGGTGAATCTGGACTTCATCCTGAGTAAAAAAACCTATAGTTTTGACAAATTTTGCAAGGGCACTTTGCTACACGACGACCACCAAGAAAAACTTGATTCAAGAAATCTTTGACGATCTGAATCCATTCTGTTGAGTTACCACCCTTCTCACTGAATCTGTCGTACATCACCCTTTTGTCTTCAACCATTTTCAATACTAAGCAAAGCAATGCATGACATATAGGTGGCAAGGTAAACCTTATTAGGATAGATGGGTCCTAAACCTACCAAAGAATGATGGCAGTTGCGTGTTATCTGGTTCTGTCTCATGTACCTTCCGTTCATGATTTCACCAGTATAACCCCACTGTTCTCTGATCACACGACTGACACCGGTGTGCCAGAGAACAATAGAGTTACGATGTCAAAATACGCTGGACAATAGAGGTACACGAGGCATAAACTAAATAGCACGCAATAGTCATGATTCTTATGCTATCCAAAATACGCTGTACAATTTGGAAACCACACACCTTACAAGTTAATGTGAGATGCATTATTCCTGAATAGGTGGCGCATAGGTTCACTAGGTGACATAAAACCTATAGAGTTCTACGACATAATGCAACTACGTATAAATCAAAATTTCATAGTCAACTTTAGAAGAAGAGAGAGACATACCTTGCTCTCGACATAATACATGATCATGTTCATGAGGCAGAGAGTAGCTCGTCTCTTACAACCACATCAAATAACCGCAACAGTCACTAAAATTGACTACGATTCACAAAAATTTACTAAAAATCACAAAAGTGACTATAATTCACTAAAAGCAATTGTAAGTCACTAAAATTGCCTAAAATATACTACAATTAACTAAAATTCATGAAATTTGACTAAAATTCATTAAATTGCCTGAAATTGAATAAAAATTAAGTAAATCTGACTTTATTTGACTAAAATTGCCTACAATAAACTCTTAAGGGTTATGGTTACACTATGAATCAAGTTCCCTCTTATGTGACAATGAGAGTGTCATAAAGATTGCTTACAATCCTTGTGAGCATTTTAGAACCAAACACATAGACATCCGACACCATTTCTTGATAGACCATGCAATCAAGTGGGATATTGTCATTTCACATGTGAGAACCAATGAAAACTTATTGATATCTTTACTAAGCCACTAGATGAAAAAAGATTCTGAGATCTTAGGAGTGAACTAAATATAATTGAGTCTTGTTATGTGGCTTGAAAGGTTGCACATCTGAAATGATTCTTATTCTGTTAACATTTCAAGCCTATTTTCATTGAAAATCCTTTGCTATGCTCTTTATTGTCCTTTTAATTGCTAATAGGTTCATGCTAGCCTTTATTTACTCAAGCATGCCCTTGGTTGTCAAAGTGTTTCAAAATCTTGTCCACACGATTAACAAGTGCTAAATTATTGGTCTTGGAACCAAATTATATATTGCCAATTTTCTGATTTTTTTTCAAGTTTGAGAATCTGAAAGTATCAGACAAGTCTGACCCCTGTATTGGACAAGCCTGGTCCATCTACTAGACTAGTCCGATGACCTAGGGTATATAACCCTTTGACCCGGACCCCTTTGTTCATTTGACTCAAAATCTCTCCAACCGGTGGCTAGGGCAATTCCAAGGCGATTTGGTGATTCCCACTCACATTGCTGGTGATTTCTAGGGGAATCCCTCCTCAATCCTCAAAGGAATCTATTCCTCACCGGATTTTCTACTTTCTCAAGGTATTTACTAGGTTTCATCCCATGATGTAAGATTTCTCCTCAAGTGTTGGTTTGCTAGGAATTTCCTTTGGTCAATCCTCCTAGCATGTTAGGGATTATCTAGAGTTGTAATCATTAAAAGTTATCAGTCGATTCCTTGATTATCCTCTAATTAGGGTTAGGGCTTGCTTTTGCCATATCTTTTGAATCCATGCTGCAACTGAAATTTCTTGTGTGAAGATGCTTCTAGGATGCTATATAACACTTTTGTGCAATATGGCTAGAAGTTATCCTTGGATTTAGGAGTTAGGAATCTTTGCCCTCCTAACTGTCCTGGACCGGACTAGTCCGGTACTTGATAGTTTCTAGACCAAACCTTCCTCACTTCTCGATTCCATGTCTTTTCTTCATAATCTTCCTTTGCCTAGTATTTACCCTATTATCCTTCCTCAGGCTGATGGATCACCCTCACGAGAAGCGTACCAAGGTTGGGCATGACGATGTTGGGACATCTAAGCGAGGCCACAAATCCGTAACGGGCCGTCGTTCTCCTCCTCAAGACTCTCCTCCCTTGGATCAACATGAGGATGAGGAGCCCAAGCCCCTAAAGATGCATGAGCCTGAGAAGACTGACAATTGGGTGTACATCAAGTATTCCAAGAAGATATATCTCACCACCCTCACTGGGAACCGTGAGGCTTTGGTCTATGTGGGCCAGAGGATGTGCACCAATCAACATTTTTGGTCCTTCTTCCATGTCGATTGGTACCGGTGGTGTACATCCCGAAGAAGTCTGTGGTGGAGATCAAGTGGGTGAATTGGGAATGGATGACAACCCGGAGGAACAAATACTTCAACACCATCAAGAAGACTTGTGATCAACCTGAGCTGACAAATATAATGTGCTACAAGTATGACTAGAACAAGGAGGTCATTTGTCAGTTCTACTCCACCCTCTACTTCGATGTTGATGCACAAAAGCTTATCTGAATGACTGACAGAAGGAGGTATGAGGTCACCGTGCTGCAGTTTTCCACTTTGCTCAGCTTGGAGCACCAGCATGAGATGGAGTCTCAGATTCACATCGAGAGGACTTTGCATAAGGAGGAGATGTTATTCATGTATGCTCTAGGTGCCACAACTAACCCTCCTCACATTCATAATTTCCTGCCAGAGCTCAACACTCTTCACCACCTTTTCTGAGCCACCTTGTATCCTCGCACTGGAGATGCCACTGCTTGTCCCCAATACAAGTGGAACTTGATTCTGTTTTATGTGGAGAAGAGGTCATTTTGTGTGTTTGACTACATTCTGAGTGAGATTATCAACATCTCGGTGAGTCCTCTCTGGAGCTATGGATATGCCCCTTGAATTATGATGATGATTGAGAAGATTTTGGGCATCACATTTGTCAAAGACATGTTCATCACCGACATCAAGCCCCAAGCTCCAACCAAGCCAATCATCTCCAAGGACATGCCTTCTTCCTTAGTTGGTCCTTCTACCCATTCCAGCACGGCTCCCTCCTCCTTCGACGACTCTAGTCTCTTGAGGGTCCTTCAAGAGCATGTTCCGCATGTATCAGGACACCTAGCAGCGCCAAGACGTCCTCCTCAGCAACTAACGCTGCGAGAATGACAAGCTTGGCATTGAGGAGTTTGACAAGTTCCCGTTGGTTGAGCCTTCTCTCGATGATGACCCCTTCACCTCTCTCACCCCCGCCGAGTTGGCAGCTATGGGTGTTGTTCTAGGACCTTCTACCATCGGTGACAACGAAGGCAATAGTGAGTACGAGGGTGACGACGAGGATGATGACGACGAGTGATCTCCAATGACTCCTTTGCTATCTTTCTTTTCCCTTTTTGGTGTCTTGATGCCAAAGGGGGAGAAGAAGCTCTATCTATGTTTATTTCAATGTTTTATTTGGATTTGGCTTGTAATACTCTAATTTAGTATGTGTTGATCATGTGGACAACTTTTAAAATTTTGTGGTGTGCTTGTAAGACTTTAAATCATTTGACTTGTATGGATCTTAATCTATTATTATCTATATCTTGTGGTTGTGCATGCTTTATCTCTTATGTGATATTGTGATGGTTATGGTTCATTGAATATCATGTATACTTGTCACTTTGATCACACTTGTCGTAGGCACCCCACATTTTTGCAAATCTATATGGTTGAGCTCTCATGTATGTTCTTTAGTGTGTTCTTGCCATGACATTTCATATGCACTCAATTAGGGGGAGCTAACCATATAAAATTGCAAAAAGCTCAATATGTTCTCTTCTTGTGAAAAATTCTAATTGATTGTCATCAATCATCAAAAAGGGGAAGATTGAAAGTTCATCTAGGCCCCCTTGTGGGTATTGGATGAGTGATGACAAATAATTAGAAGTCTAACCTTTTATTGAGTGTTTTGTAGAGAAATAACTCCTATGCAATGCTTAACGGTTAACCGAAAATGGAAAAAGAAAAGAAGTTGTTAAAGGCATGAAAAATGGAGTTTTATATTTTATTTGAGTCATAGGCATGTCGTACTATCAAGAGGGACACATCAAAAAGTTTTGTGAAGGGGTGAAGTGCAAAAGCATTTCCTATCTTAGGCTGTAAGCATTTACCAGACTTGTCTAGTAAATGGACCAGACTCCAGAGCCAAACACCGGACAAGTCTGGTGGACCAGACAAGTTCAGCCTCCACCAACTTTCAGAGCCTTTCACCAGACTTGTCTAGTCCCCTCACCAGACATGTTCGGTGGGCCAGACAAGTTTAGCATGGACCAGCTTCTAGAGGCTGTTACCGGACTTGTCCGTTGAACCAGACATGTTGGGCTCACAGGCTTGTAGAGAGATTTACTGGACTTGTCTGGTGTTCCACTGGACTAGTCCGATCCTTTGACTCCCCAATAGTCATAATTGTTGTGAGGGCTATAAATAGACCCTCACCTACTCCACCTACTAGTTGGCCACTGCAAAATCAAAAGCATTCCCTAAGATCCAAAATCTTGAGCTCTCGACTCTCTCCCTAAGATCCAAATCTTCAATCCTTGTTCCTTAGAGAAGATTTGAGCTCTGCCTTGATTGAGCCACTCAATTCAAGCAAGAGCACTTCACCCTCTCCCTCGATGACATCAATTGTGTTTGTTACTCTTGGGGATTCACTCCCCTAAACGGCTAGGCATCGCCCAGGAGCTCACAAGGCTTGTGGTTGAGCTGGGAAGTTTGTATTGCCCCCCTCTTAGTGGGGATTCATAGTGCAGAACTGTGTTGACCTTGGTGGTAACTTGGGAGGTTTAGGGTTGAAAGAGACTCAATACTTTGTGGACTTCTCAATGGAGACGTTGGTACCTTTATGGTGCTAAACTTTGGAAACAAATCTTGTGTCTCTCTATGCATCTTGTAATTTAATTTCAGTTGCATATTATTGTTCTTCGTGTTCTTGTGTCCTAGATCTAGGGTTACTCTAATTTGCTATTCTAGCTAGAACTCAATTTATTGTTCCATTCCTACTTGCTAAAATTACTTGTGGTTGGCTTCCCTTGCACCGAATCAAGTTTTAGTCGGCTGATCTACTTTTGGAACATAGGAAAATTCAATTTACCAAACTAGTATGGTACCCTTATGAGACAAGTCAGGTCCTTGTGGTTCTAACTGTTTAAATTAAGTGTTTTTCAGTTTTATTGCTTATTCACCCTCTCTAGGGAACTTTCAGACATGCTGCTCATCGATGGAGAGGTTGGAGGTGCTGCTCGGCATGTCAGTAAGACGGTGGTGGTTAGGGGTGGTGGTGGGTGACGACGAACCCTAGGATTAGGTCAGAGATGAGTGGAAGCGAAGAGAAAATTGATAACTCCGATTACTATGTTGGAGAAAGGTATGTCGCCTAAAGTTAGATGATTGTATTGCATTGGGTTAAGTATGTATTTATAGGGCCAGCCTCAGGAAACCCTAGGGGAAGGGGCTACGCCAAGGGTTGGTGGTCAGACCACCTAGGAGCCGGTATGACCGTCGGGGGCGGCGGTGTAGAGAAACCCTAGTAAACTCTAGCCGCCACCCGGGGTGACTTCTCCAATGGGTCGGGCCATGATTCACATAGGAAGTAGTCCCGAACTCATGCACCTATAATACAATATGTTTCTAACAACACCGTATGGACATTTTGAAATATCTACAACTTTAAAGCACTACTACAGAAAGCAAGAAGGGAGACGCACGGGGCGCGCATCTCCATTTTCACATCTCACATTACAAATTAAAGAGAGACGGGCAAGGACGCGCGTCTCCGATTATTTGGTAAAGCGAGATGAGCATATGTCAAGCGCGTCTCCTATTACTGGTTGGAAAAAAAGAGAAACACCACCGCTGCTCACCGTGCCACCTGGAATCATTGACGACTGCCAGATCTATGCCTTGAGCACCACAACATGTCGGGGAGGAGGGCGGCAATGTCACCTCCACCATGTCATCGTTGTCAGGGAGGAGGCTGGCGACAGTGGATCTGAGACATGAAGATGATGAGGGAGGTCGTGATTCCTGGACGGGAAGGAATGAGGGAGGAGGGAGGTACTTAGATGGCCTGACCTAGTGGCCACAGTGTTGGGGGAGGAGCTGCCTGCGGCGGCGGCGTTGTGGAGGAAGGCAATGGCATTGGGGGAGTCATCGTCGCGGATCTGGGAAAGGCGGTGCGAGGATGGTGTCCTCAAAATCAAGCAGGAGTGACCGACTCAAGCTACTCCTTAGTAGCAACACGGGAGCAGGTGTATGACTCACTTGATTGACGAAGGGGGGAATGAGAGCAGGTGCTGGACTCGCTAGATTGTCTCCGGGGAATGGGAGCAGGTGCTAAACTTGCTGGATTGATGAAGGGGAACGGGAGTAGCAGTGGCCTATGCACACCCCTTGCTAGATTTGACGAAGGGGAATGGGAGCAGGTAAGTGCTAGACTCACTGGATCGATCGGACCTGAGGCAAATAAAATCGTGTTGGAGAATATTTTTGGGTCCGATCGGACCCGAGGCAAATAAAATTGAGTTGGAGAATATTTTTGGGTCCGCTTCAATAAAACTGAAACGAGCGTTGCCTATGCCCATCTTGCTTTTCAGTGGCGCATCTCCGATTATTGAGAGATCTAAGACACGACTTAATGGTGGCGCGTGTACGATTACTTACCAATGTAAGGCACATCTCTGATCTGAAGTAATCTGAGACGTGCGTCATGGGGGCTCGTCTTATTTTAGCCTCCTCACATCCCTCCATGTACAGATGCGTCTCCTTTTACTAGATAAGAGACACTCCTTTAGAGGCACGTCTTTGATTTGTATCTCATATTAGAGTTTTTCACGTAGTGAAGGAAGGTTTTTGCTCATGCTTCAATTTGTTTATTTTTTCCAGCTTCATTCTACTGATTTGTTTGTCACATTTCTTTTTTCGGAGTATGCTTACCCCAATGATGATACACCTTACAAATGTATGAATATAAAGGTAAGATTGGCATGCATTGTTGAAGCTTAGTATTGTGCTACATCTTAGTCAACCTGGGCGCTAGAGCATGTTTAGAGTTGCTTATTACACTATAGTTCCTTATTATTAAACCGATGTGCTACATTGCTTCCTTTTTTTTCTTATTGATTCGCTGTACCGCGTGGCCTCATAAGTATGTACACGTTATCCTCTTTTTTACAAGCCGTCTAATTGTTTCTAGGCGGCAGTGATACCTAGACGTTGATTTTTTTGGGAACTGTTTCATTGTTTGCTGTTAGCTACTCTGCATTCCTTCATATACTTGCAGTTTATTTGGAGTTCTTGCTTTTTTTACTGAGTAGGATTCAACTGTGGGTATAGAAGATAGTTGTTGGAGTTCTTGCTTTTTTCACCGAGTAGGATTCAACTGTGGGTATAGAAGATAGTTTCTTTATTCACTATAACGAGGAGTTCTCCTTTGTAACTTGAATAAGAATGCAAGATGGTTGAACCATGGTCGTGGACCCCAAGTTTCTGTATTTACGTGTTGGGCTCTAGAAATGAAACAATGTTCAGTAGCCACCATAGCTTTCTAGGATATTATCCCTGGCTGCTCTGTATTAATAGCCTTGCCCTCCAGAGCCATCGTCTTCATTGCTTAGTACTCCATCACATATCTGTCTTTTTGATTTGTTTATCTGAAAACCTTCTTGTTGAGCTGCGGCAATATTCATATGTTGCTTCTGTTCGTTTAGTGCCATGAAACTGTTAGATATAACATAATAATATTGTTTAAGCTATGCTTCCACTATTCATTCTTTGACAAAACTTCTCACGTGGTTGTACATATACCATTTTCTTCCCTGTTTGATTATCTCTGGAACTCGATCACTAGCCAGTTTTGCTTGCCAGGAGTTGTTGGATCTGGGTGAAGCAGTTGGAACCCAGAGCCGTGGTGTCTCTCAAGAACAAATTTCATTGCATCCTGTCACAAAATACAAGTGTGGATTCTTTTCAAGGAAGAAGCGTCGTGAGAGGTCAGATCTTGTTGTTATCTGATATGTTAGTTGGCCATGTTTTAAAAAATTAGGCTCCATCATCATGGTACCACACATTTGTTCTGCTTCTTGAATGGACATGAAGTTAACTTGCAGGATTTTCCTTTGGTTTATCAGGTGTGTGATTTGTCAAATGAAGTACAAGAGAGGAAATCTGCAGATGACACTTCCTTGCAAGCATGCCTACCATGCCAGTTGCGTGACAAGGTGGTTAAGCATAAACAAGGTCAGCAGCTAGAAATTGACACGCTGCCTCTCTGCTTTCGTTTTCCTTTGGCTCAAGGAGGGCCCACTTCGTTTGTAGGTATATATTGTTGAATTAGTTTTATGACACTTTTATCAGCACTGTTAGGAGAGCAGTCCACTGTGGTTCTTTTATTAGAGAGGGATTAGATCTCTCGGATGTTAGCTATGTGGGAACACGGTGGAGATGAAAGAATTACATGGTTTGAGCCGCCGGAGCGTAATACCCTACGTCCACGGGTGAATGAAAGCTTACGATCCACCTCTTATCATGCTTCTTCAAGCCATCATAAGTGCGAGTCTTGAGATCCGTAAGGATTTCTGCATTGGCTCTCTCCACTTGGCCATTGCTCTCTAGATGAGCAACAGAAGCATATCAAATTTTTATGCCAAAATCTTCACAATACTCTTGGAATGCACTGCTGGTGAACTGAGATTTGTTATCAGTGATGATCCTATTCAGAACCCCAAACTTGCAGACGATGGACTTGATGAACTTGACTGCAAATTGCTTGTTGATCTTGACCGCAGGGGTCGCTTCTGGCCACTTGGTGAATTTGTCGATGACGACGTAGAGATACTAGTACCCTTCGACGGCCCGGGGAAATGGCTCTAGTATGTACAACCCCCAAACATCGAATGACCATGAGGGCAGGATCATTTATAGCGTATGTGCCGATGTGTGGATCTGCTTGGCATGAAATTAGCACGCACGACAGGTCTTTACCAGCTTGACGGTGTCCT
>VSTD030002529.1:0-11738 GCA_008808055.3 Sporobolus alterniflorus
TCGACCTGCATGTGCTGCACCTGTTGACGCTGTCCTTGTCTGGCTTGGACGAGCACTTCACTGAGCAGGAGATCTTTTCGGTAATCCGTTCCATGCCGCAGGACAAAGCACCGGGTCCCGACAGTTTCACAGCTCATTTCCTGCATCTAGCTTGGGACATCATCCGCCCAGGTATTATGAAGACATTCGACGCTTTTTGGCACTTTGACACCAGAAGTTTCCACCTGCTCAATGATGCTTTGTTGATCCTGCTACCCAAGAGGGCAAATGCCGCTGCTATGCGCAACTAGAGACCAATTTCTCTAATTCACATCATAGGTAAGCTCTTCTCCAAGGTTTTGGCTTCTAGACTTCCGCCCCACCTGGACATGTTGATCAGCATAAACCAAAGCGCGTTCGTGAAAGGTCATTATATCCAAGATAATTTCAGATTGGTCTAGTCTTCGGCAAAGCTCTTGCACGTGAGAAAGAAACCAGCACGGTCACTGATTATGTTTGCTTCAGGAATGCCATGTATGCTGATGAGCTAATTATGTTTGCTTCCCCCACGGTCACTGATTTGTCCATGGTGAGAACCATCTTTGACATCTTTGATGGAGCCTCTGGCCTAAGCTGCAACATGGCCAAATGCCAACTTGTGCCAATTCGATGTTCTGAGGAACAGATTCAGGCTGCCCTCTCCAGTTTTCCATGCCAGCGCGCGGACTTCCCCATAACATACCTGGGCATGCCGCTTTCAGTGTACAAGTTACCGTGCTCCGCGCTGCAACCAACTGTAGATAAGATGGCCGGCAAGTTACCTGCCTGGAAAGGCAAGCTTCTCCATCGCAACGGTCGGCTAACTCTTGTCAAGACCACTCTAGCTGCCATGCCAGTGTTCACGGCAATTAGTGTTGAACTCCCGCCTTGGCTTCCGAATTCAATGGAGCGCATCATGAAGGGTTTCCTTTGGGCAGGCTCTGAAGCGGTGCACGGTGGCAAATGCGTTGTGGCGTGGGCTAGAGTCCAGCGGCCCTTGCACTTGGGCGGCCTGGGTGTGATCGACATCACCCTGCTTGGCCGAGGGCTCCATGCCTGCTGGCTGTGGCTACGGCGGACAGACCTAGCACGGTCATCCGCGGGCTTGCCTTGCCAGACCGATCCGGTGACGGAAGCCTTCTTCAAGTCATTGATCATCTGTGTCGTGGGCAATGGGGAAAGCACTATGCTGTGGTCGGACCCAAGGCTAGACGGTGAATCCGTGGCGAACCACATGCCACAGCTGGTGGAGGCGGTGCCCGCTTGCTTGCAGCAGCGGCGCACAGTGGCATCGGCGTTGGCAGGTTCGGCGTGGATTCATGACATCAAGGGTGCGCTATCCATACCTGTTCTATCCCAATACCTGCACTTCAGACAGCGATTGCAGGTCAGTACTCCGCGCATTCAGCATACCAAGCAATGTTCATTGGTTAGTCTGCCATCCTTGATGCAAAGGAAATCTGAAAGACCAAAGCCCCCAGAAAGTGCAAGTTCTTCCTATGGCTCCCCGTGCTCGACAGATGCTGGACGACTGAGTGCAGCGCGATGTGCGACAAGGAGGTGGAAACGCCTACCCACATCGCCATGAGCTGCGTTTTCATGAGTGAAGTGTGGTTTCACGTCTTGAGGTGCTTTGGTTGGCAAGCGCTGGTGCCGGCTAACCCGCCTGGTTTGGCGTCGTGGTGGGTTCAAGTGAGGAAGCACGTCGCGCACACGCGGCGAAGGCCTTCGACTCAGTGGTGGCTCTCGTTGCCTGATCAATCTGGCTCGAGCGTAACGAGCGAGTCTTTCGCAGTGCCCGTAGGCAGCCGAGTCAGCTAGTCGCAAGTATCCTCGCCGAGCTAGGTAGTTGGTGCAATGCCAAGATGGTCGATAGGTTGCTGTTAGCCGGAGTATAGCGCGTGTGTATCGCTCGGGTCGTAGGTCGCGGTGTTGTAATACTCCTCTTTTTCCTCTCTCTTAATGAAATACGTGCATAGCACATTCTTGAAAAAAAAATGGTTGCTACAAGTCCATGGATTGTTTCGCCCAACTCTGTGGCTTCTATTGGTCCCTAGCCCCTCTCTTCCGTGTGTTTTGTTTCACATGGTTGTGTGGCAGGCTGGGTCTATTGGACTCCTCATAAATGGTAAGCCCATGAACTGTATTTCTTTTTTGTTTCATATTAATTATGGGGGTGATTATTTTCCAGAGATAATAATTGAATAGAAAAACATTTTGGGTGAAAGCAGCAACAAAAATGAAGGGCAAATCAGTCTATTTCACAAGTGATTTTGATTTAGAGAGAAACTGAAATGTTTCTATTTTTTCCAGAGCATCTGGAACCACCGTACCAAGGCATATAGGAGTTCCAAGGCTTATAGGCATCATATGCATAGATGAACATCTGACATGTCAGCGTCAAACAATGGTTGCATCCACGCAAGCAGGCGGTTTAGCCAGTACTATGGATATATGTCCAAAAGGAAGTTGCACATACGGATGTAGAGCTCTATTTACATGCTGCATTCCTCAAATGCCATCTGTACATTATTTATTTATTACAAGATACATTGGCGATTGCTTGCTGAGGAGCTACATAGATTCGATCTGATCAGAGGACCGCCTGTGCTGCAGCTAGCCTTGCAATCGGGACCCTGCTCCCAAATTGTGAAGCGCGTCATTCAAATTATTCATAATTTACAAATAAGCAATGCAGTTAGCAGGACAGTTGTTGACCTTTTTAAATCCTCTAGAGCTAATAATTCACTACTAAAATTAGCTCTAAAATAGGATTGCAGCAGGACAGTTGTTAGTACCTTATTAGCCATTAGCCAGCTAACTATTAGCTCCAGAGGAGATTGGGAGCAGGGAATAAAAACAAGTGAATATTTACAAGCTATATATAAATCAATCAACTATCACGATCGGCGCACCCACCCCCCAACTCCCCCTTCCACGCGCATGTTGATTCAAGAACTCACTAAAAACAAGTCATACACAATATATAAAGCCTAATGACCACATTGTTTCTGTTTGGTGCGTTCTCTTACTACCCCCTTCTCAAACAGGTGGGGGAAACTCATCTAATGATGGAACGAACATGCAAATCGTAGGCCAAATAGATCCATAAAGTCTAGAAAGTACTCATCTGACAAGGATTTGTATCCATGCCACAACACAGATATATTATCCTAACACATTAATGAACAATATACTAATGCTAACCTGAAAGGAGAACAAGAAACGTAGTTAAGCCCAGCCTTTGCGAAAAATGCAACTGAGGAAGGCTCACCACCATGTTCACCACAAATGCCCACCTGTCATTATTAGATTATTTTATGAGAAAAGAGTGAGAACTTAAATCAATAATCAAACAAATCTACCCTTCAATAGATAGAAAAATTGAAGGGAGCCATCAAGGATGGTGCTCGTTATCTTTTCCTGATTTTTGGTTTTTATAGAACTAATTGATTACCTCCAAATCAGGCCTGGACCTTCGGCCCCTCTCAGTGGCAATCTTAACCAATTCACCTACTCCCTTCTGGTCAAGTACCTGAAGATGCAGAGTAACATTAAAATTGACCGTGAAATAAAAAATAGAAACCAGAACGTGTTCACATGTGACATTGATAAGCTTGACCACAAGAGCTTTCTTAGGGACTAAATCTTGCCTCAAACGGATCATGTTGGAGAATACCCTGGGACAAGTAGGTTGGGAGAAACTTGCCAACGTCATCCCTGCTGTAACCAAACGTCATCTGTGTCAAATCATTTGTTCCAAATGAGAAGAACTCTGCCAGCTCTGCTATCTGTCAACCATTGTAATCACATTCAAGAAAAAAGGTATATCAGTATTCATGATTGACAAAACAAATATAGATGTTACTTGAGGCATAATTGAGACTAGTAGCTCAAAAGCAATCTACACAAGTTTCATATCTATTTACTGTTAAGAGTATAATAGTCAATGTTATTATTATAATATTATAGTCTAAGGTATCTCTCATATACCCTATATATAGTTCTCATTAGACCTCAATATAATCATCTATTATTCCTATCGTGATAACAGACCAATCTCCACCCAGCTGTGGCCGCGGGAATCTTCCTCACGTAGTGCTGCAGTCTATTGGCTCTTGTCCCGTCATCCAGTACCTGCCTGCACCACGCTGCAGTGCGGCAATCTTGCAGCATGATCGGGATCTTCTGCGGTGGTTTGCCCACACACTGGCCGTCTTCCGCCTGGAACCTCTTCATAGGTTCTGATACACACAACAACCGGTCTGATTTCTTATCATCGTTTATTCAATCTACACATGCCGATACTGCCTTTTCTCCTGTTTCACAGGGTGCTCCACTTTTCCCATTCATCTTCGACGCCGCCCGGTGTTGTGTGCCGACTTCTGGTCATCATGTCTTAGATCACTGCTATATCATCTCGTACTATCTGCTACTTCATGCTATATTAGTCATATATTGAGGCTCATTTTAATTTTATTCAATCAAAATCTTTCTCCATTTAAGTCCACATATATTCCCATCGTTGAAGCCATATATGTCCATATATATTCCTGTCTACGTCAGCCAATTGCTTATTTTATTTTCTTTTATTTAGTTAGTTAAGTCACATCGATTTAGCTAATCACATCATCATCACTGTGGTGCAACTTTGTCCTCTTGATCTTTTTTTTGTAACCTATCTTGTTACATGATCACTAATCTTTTTGTCATCATCACATTATCATTCTACTACCTGCCATTTGTGGTAGTACACCTTTTTCACTACTTGCTATTCGGAGTAGTGGTATATCTCATCTCTTCGGTTTGACTTGACACATCATTATTCTCATTGGTTGATATCTCTCCAAAGCAAGGTTCATATTTAAAAAGTTGATGTACTTTTTGTGAAGACTCGGATATTTGCTCATGTATTATCTGTGATGGTAATACTGTGGAGATCTTCATCGGCATTCAAGATTTACAAGCTTCAACGACATTTTTTATTGCTCTATATAGATATATCAGTTTTATTTTAGGTGTGTTTTGTGAACTCTTCAAATGCAATGGCATTGCATTTGAGGAGGTATAATAGTCAAGGTTATTATTGTAATATTGCAGTCTAGTGTATCCCTCATGTACTCTATATATAGTCCCCATTGGACCTCAATGTAATCATCTATTCAACCATCTATTATTCCTATCATTTACCTCATCAGCTACAAGAGCCGCCCTAGGAACCTCAATCATGGACCCAATTTTGTAGCTAATAGTTGTTTCTGTTTTGGCAAAAACCTTGTCAGCAACTTGACGAATTACGCATACTTGTTGGCAAAGTTCCTGGAAAGAAACACAACACAATGTTGTTCATTTGAGAAGCATTTATAAGTTTGATGCTGATCCACATTGTGCTGCAAACACTATGAAACTAACCGGAAACATATGTTATATATAAATCAAACATTTCTAAGTTTTATCTATAAAAAAATAGTAGCACCCAAATAAGTCAGGTTAGTCAGAAGTAAAGATTTTCAGAAAGTAAAAGATAAAGCCACTAAATCAAAGAGAAAATACTACACAACCTGAAAGTAAATTCCACTATCAATTCTTGTTTAATAAAATTTCCCTATACATGTCAAATACCGCATAAAGTACAATTAGCATTATGTAAAGTTCAAGAAGAAACTTGCACACCTGGGGTGTTCCAACAAGAGGCACCATTATCTCCGGGAAAACTTCAAAACCTTGGTCATTCATAGAAATTGCAGCTTCAAAGATAGCACGGGCTTGCATTGCTGTTAGTTCTGGGTATGATATACCTAGCCTAAAAATGTGATTGAGATGGTACATTAGAATTGGAAATGGGACATAAAATTAGCACTAGCAATGATTTGCAGAATGCATGTCATTCTTTTGAACTTCATGGAAACTAACCTGCATCCACGGAAACCCAGCATTGGATTTACCTCAGATAGCTTTTCTATCCTTGCAAGGATTTCATCACCAGTATATTTGATGTCAGAGGATAACATGTGCACAATATCATCGATGCTACCCTCTGGAAGGAACTCATGAAGTGGAGGGTCCAAGAGGCGAATGGTTACCGGAAGGCCTGGAATAAAGCATGAAATAAATTATTTTACTTTTACGATTCATCCTTATTTTCATTGAGAAATAAGCTGATTATGTGAGAGTTAGCTAAAGATATCAATGTTCTTCCCCTCCAAGTATATTGAACCATGTTGTGACAGTTATGAGGTCATTAAATGTTAATGATGAGATCAATGGTACCCAAACTGAATATAATACAATTACAGGTGTAGCTCTATTATAGCCAGTAATGAAATTTGGGTAATTTAATATGATTGTAATCACTTACCGTCCATTGCACGGAAAATCCCTTCGAAGTCCATCCGCTGATATGGCAGGAGAAGGTCTAACGCCTTCTGCCTCTGTTCAGCAGTATCCGCCATTATCATCTGCCTCATGGCCTTTATCCTCGCATCAGAAGAAAAGAACTGAAGAAGGAAAAATATGCTGAGAATTAAGCATACACAAATCCTCCAACTACATATGACATTAAATTGTACCATGTGTTCAGTTCTACACAATCCAATCCCTTCAGCGCCATTGTTTCTTCCAGTCAGAGCATCTGCAGGAGTATCGGCATTAACCATGACCTATAAAAAGCAACCATATATGAAACAAGGATGATGATAGAAGTACTACATATTTGTTTTGATTAATTGGACTTCAGTGGGGGTCTAATCATTGTTCTATTGATACAAACTTTATACCTTTAGCTGTTTCACTTCATCCACCCAAGACATGAATTTTCCCAAATCACCACTAAGTGACGGTGGAGATAGAGGCAGCTTTCCCAAAATAACCTCTCCAGTTGATCCGTTCAGTGACAACCAATCACCTTCACGAAGCAGCCTGTCTCCAACCACTACTACCTGCATCAAGAAATATATACAATTGAAGAAACTTTATCTGAAACGAAAATGAACCAAGACAAGATGAAACTTTGTCTGTCATCACAACAATGCAACTACTGCCATGAAATCAACCAAGATATATCTTGAAATGTTTTAATGTTAACCACCTTTTCAGTAAACCTGATGTTCGGATTTGTAGTAAAACAAGTAAACCTGTTGTTCGGATCCACAAAGAATCATGATGTTCGGTATCTGTAGTAAAACAAGTAAACCTGATGTTCGGATCCACAAAGAATCCTACGTCTTTGTTGATGAGTTCACAAAGAGTCGGGTCTGTCTGAATCATTTTCTCTCTCAAGAGGTCACCAAGACCAACCTTGAGCTACTTACTATCACAACAATGGGTAGAACAAACTTTCCTAGGCGCACCACACAAAGCGGTGGCTCAAGGGCAACCTCTAACCATCTAGGAGCAACACTCCAAGAGTAATAAGTGTGGATGACGAAGATTCAATAGCCAAGACGAGCTTGAAGTGGTGAATCACACAAGGAACTTGAATCCTTGCTTCACGCAATACCTAGATAAGAACTTGGAATGGAAGCTCTAAGGGAGAGTGAGTTTGGCCTCTTAGAATGGAGAGTATGGGCATGTTCAATAGAAAAATTTAGTAGCCAAGCGTGGAGAGCCATTGGAGGTGGAGGGGTATTTATAGGGCTCTCCCAAAAATCTTGTCGTGGGGCTCAGATACAAAATCCAAACAATGTTTGGGGGAGCCGGACAATGTTCGACTGGGCCAGATAAAGTCTAACTAGAGGTTTCTGTTGAGGTATTTTGAATCTTCGGGCTAACTCAGGTAGGGCCGGACAATGTCTGGCTAGAGGTTTCTATTTTGGATGGGTTGGAAAAGACTTGGAGTTTGCTCGACACGATAATTTTCACTTCATTCATCACACCGCTCTTAATAGTACGGTGTTCCTATACTCAAGAAACATAAAAATGACTTGAAGCACTGCTTGAGCTCCTTTAAAGACCTTCATTTAAAATGATAAGAATTGGGGGGTCTCTTTTTCTTTTCTCCTTTTTGATTACCTAAAATCCTGCTTAATACTCATTGAAACGATTATATTCTTATTTGGGTTGTTTTCAATCGCCGAAATCAATTAGGGGCCTAGATACACTTTCAAATCTATGTACAATGCTTTAATTATAGATACGCGAGTGAGGCAAAACGTTGTCCTGTGGAAAATGAAGGTCCATCTTCGTATAAAATTTTTCATGTGGTACTTAAAATGAGGAGTGGTGCTCACCAAAGATAATTTGGCTAGGCGGAATTGAATGGGAGTAAATTGTGTGTATTTTATTCGCATCCATAGTTGATTCAACACTTGTTCTTTGATTGTCAATTTGCCAGGTTTTTATGAAGGGTGGTACAAGTAACCTTTGATATTGACGTTCTTGTTCTTTGATTGTCAATTTGCCATGTTTTTATGAAGGGTGGTACAAGTAACTTTGATATTGACGTTCCTGTGGCACACATTTTTATGGATGGGTCGATGGATTAGGTAGTCAATTTAAATTACTTGTACTTGTTGCGATAGCTACATTATGTTGGGCATTGTGGACAAGTAGGAATGACAGTGTTTGATAACTCACTGATTAAAACTTATATGCAGGTTCTGTACCAAGGGACATACTGGCTGCGTCAGTGGGCGCAACTGCAATGGCATGAGGGCCTTGCCAAGCAAATTGTGGATGCCTGCGGTTGCGTGGAGTCAACGGTGATGCAAATCTTTACGTCTTATGGCTGGAGGTTCTCTTATAGGATTGCTGCTTCTTGAGTTTCATTTAGATATTGTTATTGTAATAAGTGTTACTCTGGTACGACTCTTTTATGTGAGTTGGTCCTTTTTGGTGTTTGGTTTGTCGTACTGTAATTCATCGTTTTGTAAGCGTGGCCATATCCTTGCTACAAGGTGAAGGCTGGAACCCTTTTATTCCATTATCAAAAAAATATCAAAGGGTTAGATGCATTTATCGATTTCTTGAAGAAAGATATGTTGGGCAACATTAGGGGAAATCTTTATTGTCCTTGTAAACATTGCAAGAATGAGAAAAAATATCATACAAATGATGTATTGAGGTCATATTTGATCAAGAATGGATTCATGTAGGATTATTGATGTTGGAATAAACATGAGGGGGAAGGATTTAATGAAGCAGAGATGAGAGATTTATATCTGTAGAGTGAGGTCCCTATCGGTGTCGAAGAAGATCACAATGATGTAAATGACGCAAATATATTAGGGTTCACCGATGACGATATCGAGTTTTAGGTGCATAACACAGAGGAGATGGTATGCAATGTCAAGAGACATGGCGACAATGATCAATATAGTAATGGCAAACTTGCAAAGTACAAGAAGATGGTCGAGGACTCTAAGAAGTCATTCTATCATAGTTGTGCAAGTTAGTACACGAGACTGTTTGCGATGGTGAAACTTTTCCAGCTGAAGGCGAGCAACGGATGGAGTGATTGTAGTTTCAAGGACTTGTTGACTCTCCTTAAGGACATGTTACCTCAAGGCAACGCAGTCCCTGAGACTATTTATGAGGCAAAACAGATAATCTGTCTGTTGGATTTAGAGGTGGAAAAAATCCACGCGTGCAAGAATGATTGCATTCTATACCATGGCCTGAGTACGAAGACCTAGAGAAATGGCCTATTTATGGACTCGATCGATTCAATCATAGAAAAGACGGTGATGATGATGAGAATTGTAATAGAAACAGAAGAAAAGGCGGGTCTAAAAAGGTATTTTGGTACTTTCCTATCATTTCACGTTTGAAGCATTGCTTTGCAAATAAGGAGTTGGAATTGTTGTGATGGCACAAAGAGAAGCATAAGCAGGATGTTGAAATGATAAGACATCCTACTGATGGCACACAGTGGTGAAACATTGATTTGTGAACAGTAGCACGCATAGCACATGACCAATTGTGCTAACGATTTTAAACCTTCGTCCTTGGTTTTGCAACAAATGAAAATATATTATGATGACATGACTTATACCGGGGCCACAACAACCTAGGAATCACATCAATACTTATTTCAGGCATTTGGTTGAAGATCTGAAAGAGATGTGGTACAACGATGGAGTGCAGGTCTGGGATGAGCACAAGCGTGAGTACTTTGGTCTCAAAGCCATTTTATTTGTGACTGTTAGTGATTCTCCAGCAGCACGTAACTTGTCAGGATAGAGCAAGAAAGTAGGTTGCAGATGTCCATATTATTTTAGAGAAATAGACTCACAGTATTTGAGCGAGTCACAAAAATAGCGTACATGGGACATTGACACTACATTCCAATGAAACACTAGTTTCAGAGTATGAAGGATAAATTCAATAGTAACACTGAGAAAAGGCGTCCTCCACCGCATCTCACAGGTCATGAAGTCTATGAAATGGTTAAGGATGTCTATGTTGTCCTTGGTAAGCAAAAAAATGACTCGCAAGAATACTAAAGAAGATGACATATGGAAGAAGCAATCAATTTTTTGAGAGCTATCGTATTGGAAAGACTTAGACATCTGTCATTTGATTGATGTAATGCATGTTGAGAAGAATGTGTGCGAGAGCCTATTCGGGACATTGCTTAACACGGACGGGAAAACTAGGGACCATGGATATGCACGAGTTGATCTAAGGAAAATGAGAATGAGGCCAGAGTTGTGGCTCGATGACTCAGTAAAAGGAACAGAACTACCCACATTCCTTTCAAAATATGAGAAGGAGTTTTGTGGGTTCTTGAAACATGTGAAAGTACCATTCGGCTACTCGACGAATGTCTCAAGGCTTATTTCATTTTCAGATCTAAAAGTAGCTCTTGGTGTGAAGTCTCATGATTACCATGTATTGCTTACGCAGATGATTGTTGTTGGAATTCATAATATCCTACTGGTCAATGTTCGGGAGGCTATATTGAACATTTTCTTTTTCTTCAATGCAATTTGTCAAAAAAGTACTAAGTGAAGCAGCTCTCAAGTCATTGGGAAAAAGGCATTATGAAACTTTATGCTTCCTAGAGATGTATTTTCCACCTCCCTTTTTTGACATCAACGTCCATTTCAGAACTCATCTTATTAAGGAGATAAAGCTATTTGGCCTTGTGTTCCTTCACTAGATAATATGTACGAGAGATTCAATGGCATACTGAAGTCCTTCCTTAGAAATTGAGCTTACCCTGAGGACAGCATGATACAAGGATACTGTGCAGAGGAAGCTGTTGAGTGGGCACTAAACTATGCAGAACCGAGTAACCCGATTGGTGTTTCCATGTCTCATCATGAGGGAGGCTCACAGGAAAAGGGACCATTGGAAAGAAGACTAACTTCAGATCCACATTTATTTTTGCTACGCTCATTTCGACGTGTTGCAACAGATGTTCATTGTGTCTGAGTACTTGGATGAGCATAAGGAGGTGTTGCTTAGAGATAATCCTGGGTGCAATGAATCATGGTTAGCAAATGGACACATGAGAAAATTCATTGGCTGGCTCCGAGATCAGATTTCTCAATCATCGGATACTCAAATAGGTGAATACCTAGAAAAGTTGGCTCGTGGCCCTATATTCAATGTTGTGACATATCAAGAGTACGACATAAATGGATACACATTCTACACCGAACAACAAGATAAGAAAAGTATGTATCAGAGTAGTGGTGTACGTGTTGATGCTTATGATGCTATGTACCAAGACAGAAACATGTACTATAGTCAAATACAAGAGATTTGGGAGCTTG
>VSTD030002530.1:0-11736 GCA_008808055.3 Sporobolus alterniflorus
CATAATTAACATAACCATAATCTCATATGAACCTCATGATATAGCACTTCTACGGAATGACAGCAGCGAACAAGCCTGACCCATATCCGAGGGTGTCGCAGATATTCGAATCAATAGTCACCTTGCAAGGGAAAATAACCTGACAACACGACACACGTGAACCACACAGGTATCACGATGGCCACCTTTCGCATTGACTGTCAAAGGGTCGGATCGGGTCCTACCTCGCCCTAGTGTTGTCTTCCACGTGAAGACCTCGATGGGTAGTCTGTGGGTGGTCCAAACACTATCTCAATGTCATCCGTGAAGTGAGGTAAGGTATCATTCAACTCAACAACTGTCAAGCTACTAAGTTTACGGGACCCCATAAATCCCGTATGCATTAGTACACAACTCAATCTTGTTCACCGGGGCTAGACGATCGGTCCTCAATTGACACAGGTGAGGGCTACCACCTTGGAGCTCCGAATTTGACATCAGACCACTCTCAACCTTCCCATCCAGTATTCTCCACTTTCCCCTAATTGCCCCACCCAGTCTCCCATAAAGCCACTAACCGATCGCTAACATAAACCACATAGAACCACCATCGTGAGAAGGGGTCCTATCACGAGCGGCTATTAACCACTCATCTTCTATCGATAGCCTATAATACTAAGCATAGCTATTCTAGCGTTCTAAATCCATCGTGGGGTAAACAATGTACCTCTGTAAGGGAAATAATCCTAATGCAACTAGGTTCCACCCAACTCCTGTACGTAAATGTACAATCATGTACATAAAGTAAATATTAAGTGAAACCTATAGAAGGAGTATGCATCGGTGCTTGCCTTGTTTAGGAAAATAGTTAGTCTCCTCGAGGCTTGACGGTGGTTATCCCCCAGCAGCTCCTCGCTCCAACTCGATGTTAGGTCCTATACGGCATGACATGCAAGAATATTACGATCAGCGGCAAGGATCATCACAATGAAATTACCGCTAAAATAATTAAGGCCTCCACTTTATCCATACGGGAAAAGAAGGCATTAATCCTAGCAAAATGCCATGACCAGGAGCTACAAGAGCTTGCCATGCTAGAGGAAGTTCTAATTTGAATTTAGAAACAAATTTCAAAATTTTAGGAATTCTATACAATTTCTATGAATTTCTAGAGATTTAAACTAGCTCTAGATGGATTAAAATTAACAAGAAATTCTGGTATAAGAAGTATTTTTGTAATATTTTTAGAACCTACAAAAGATTAAGATCTATTTAACAAAATTTGTTTCATAATTTTCTGAGTTCAAATGAATCCTACAATTTTTTTTAATTTGCAAGGAATTGAATATATTCAGAAAATATAAAAATATAAATCAAATGCCACTGGGCTGAATCCTCCCGCGGCCCAGTGGCACATTGCTGGCGCAGCCGGCCTGTGTAGCGCACGGGAGGCGGCCGGGGAAAGCACGGTGGGGCCTCACTGGCGCGTGGACGGCGGCGCAGCCGAGCTCGTGGGCGTAGACGGCGGCGTGTGGGCGGCATGGCGAGGCGTGGACGGTGACGCACGGGCGGCACGGTGGTTCGGCGGTGACCTACGAGGGACGATGGTGGAGAAGTCAGCGTGGCCGGGACGGCGCGAGAACATGGCGGCACGGCGTACTCACTGGCGCATCGGATGACGTAGATGGCGACATCGATGAGGACGGCAGCGTGGCGCGCTCGGACACGCGGGCGGCGACGGGTGACGCGAGGCGAGCGGCCAGGCTGTCGGGGCGCGGTCGGGAGGCGGCGGCTGTCCCAACAGCGCTTTAAGGCACGGCGCGGTGTTTCACGGCGCGTGGCAGCCACGCGGCGACAGCGCGCTGATAGGCAGGCCCGGCGCGGAAAGCGGCGGCTGACAGGTGGGCCCCTCATGTCAGCGATTTTCGAATTAAAATTTACTCCCAGATGAAAATAGCTCAAAATAAATAGTTAGGAATTGAGAAAAATTCTCTAAAAATTTGTGGAGGTAGGAAATCAAATTTGGAACACTTTTCATAATTGATACTTCTTTCAAATCTTCACGAATTTTGAATTATTTTACAGATTCCGAGTCAAAGTTGGTTTGACCGGATTTGTGCTCAATTAGCCTGATTGAAATCCTCATTGCAATTTGACCAGCACCCCAATCTGGACAACAAGTTCACCCTAGTGATGTACAAGATTTGATCCAACATTCTACTGACATGCACAAACAATATCCCACAAATGAAGAAGATATTGGATTTCCAAAATTGTCAATTGCTAAGCAATTACCTGAATTCAGTCTGAAACTGAACACATAGCGATATTAGGAATGCTGTCACAACTTCACCTGAGCTGGAACTTGGACAAGGAGTGTTCTATTGTGTTCTACAATACTTGTGCTACAATCTTGCTGACATGCACAAAATAACTCCCAATATCTACAAAGTTATAGCATTTACAAAATGGCTAAGTGATAAGCAGATTCTGCGAAATGTGATGTCTGAAGTCTGTGCTGTATAGCCATATTTAGACCCTTGGAACAAATAATTTCCTAGCTCCAAATTTTATGTAAATTTTCACACTTATAGACCATGTCATCAGGAACAATTTCTATTTTGAGAGTGGGGACTAATTCTGCTCCAATTAATTCTAAAAATTCGACAACTGAGCTTAATGGTCCACACTTTTCAGAATTTGGAAGACTTCGAATTTAACTCTAGATTTAGAAATTCATCAACACATAGGGTCTCTTAAACATGTGATTAACATAATCATGTGTATTAGAGACATAGGGTGTTAAGATGGAATAGAATTCCAGACTCTCCCACTCATAAACCCACTGCACATCATGGGCAGTTGTGGACGGGTCAGGAGAAAGGTATTCAGGGTAACCATGGGCATAGAATTTGGATGACTCACTACCTAATTGTAGAGAAGATGTGCTTTGTCTCAGGGATAGGTGCTTTTGCCTACCCCCTCCCCTACCCCTTCCTCTATCGAATGTTGTTATGGCGACCCGCTGAGTTAATGGTGCACCATGATCTGTATCATGCGTGGCGTGAGTAAAGTCCACCTCTCCTGTGAAAAATGTGCACTATTAGTCATGTATGGAAAAATAAGATGCACATATGTAACATAGTTAGTTTGTGCTTTTCACTTGTGAACTGTGTACCACCACCAGATGGTTTAATATGGTATTGGCTATCTCCATCCCCCCCCCCCCATCGTCAGTATCAGTGGCAGAAGTGCTAAGATTGGATTCCTGGTATTTTGTGCTCTGTCCTGGACTAGGAGTCTCCTCATCACTTTTAAGCACTCTCTTTTGTTTTTTCTTTGCCTTTCTTTGTCATGATCTTTTGTTTCTGCTTGCCTATGTGTGTGTCACCAACAGTCTCATCGGCCCAATCAACAAGAGATTATTTACCAGTTATTCTCCGCAAAGTTCTTGAATCATCACCTTCTATGACCATCTTGCTTGGGGATGGGAGTGTCACTCTGGGTGTCCTCCTCATCAAGTAATGGGTCCGTGTTGGACCGACCATTCTCTATCCAATCTCTAATCAAATTTTGTGCATCATAAAGAGACAATTGTATTAGTTTGTGAAACATATCTTCTTATTTCTTGTACAAACCGATTTGTCATCCCCAAAAGTCACATACTCCTTGTGTGATAGAGGAGTGCGGCTGGAGAATAATTTCTTGTTTCCAGTCATGTGTCGTGAACAACCGAAATCCATGAGTCACGTGTCCTCCAAGCCTCCATCCATCACATCGGAGTCAGAGTCGGAGATGTGTGTAGAAGATTTGCTCATGAGTCAAAGGTCGGTGAAGTCATCTGGCTTGTGCTTGATCTTCTCATCCTCCTCTAAGTTAGAGGAATCGTCGCTGGAGAAGTCAAGGTCGATAAGGGCAGCACATGCTCGGGACATCATCTTCTGGAACATCTTCTTCTTCTTCTTATCATCCAAACGGTACTTCTTCTTATCTTCACCATTGTTGTAGTCGTTCCGCTTGGTGTAGTCATGCTTGTTGAAGGAGGAGTCAAGCTTCTTCCTCTTAGGGCAGTCGGCGATGAAGTGAGTGGTGTCACCGCACTTGAAGTATCCCCTAGGAGATCTCCTCCTCTCCTTGCGGAACTTGTGTAAGGCGCAGAACTTTCTCACCAGCAGGACGATCTCATCATCTAGGATGCTATCGTACTGTTCATCAAAAGCTACGACAAAAAAAGACAAAACAAACTCCAAAGCAAATGAGACAGTGGTGTTGGTGGCGTTAGCATCATAGCCACCAACACGAGCACTAGTAATAAGAGTCTTACTAGTAAGAGAAGCATCATGATTAGGATGATAATTTCTATACAGCTCATGAGATTTGAGTTTGCTAAACAGTTTTTCAGTGTCTAGGGTAGCAAAATCAACAGATTCTTCGAAAGCAGTTATTTTCATACCCCAAACACGATCATCCAAAGCATAAAGTAATTGTTTGGCACGTTCATTGTCAGAATAAGCAAGAGGGTCACAAGAATATAAGTTACTGACAATAGACCCAAATCTAGCAAATCAGTCATCTAGTGATTCACCAGGTTTCTAAGAGAAAGTTTGATACTGTCTATTATAATTATCCTTACGAAAAGACTCAATCTCAGAAAAACTTTCATAGGTATTGCACAGTTTTAACTAAACATCATGAGCAGTTCTAGATGAGCTACATGATCATATACATTCCTACCAAGAGTAGTAGTAATGAGATTGAGAGTCTTATAGTTATTTTCATATATTTCCAGCTCACCTTGGGTCACGTTGTCAAATGTCGTCGGGATCACGTACGCCTCCTGCATGATCTCCCAGATGGCATGACCCTGGCTCAAAAGATAGTTGTGAGTTCGGTTTTTTTAGTAACCGAAATCTTCGTCATTCAAAATCACAAGTTTTACTGGACCTTTCTCACTGTCGTCTTCGGATCACAAAGCCTGTTAAAATCAACTAGTGGCCAAATCGGTGAAAAACTCGAGCTTTTAATCCGTAGCTCAAGAACATGACCGACTTTCACCTGCAATCATTCACACATAAATAAAAGGTTGACAAAACTTTTACTGCCTTATAAACAATTCGTCGAATACTTGGTGTGCACAGGTAATAACCCCCAACCGAAGCTAAAATCCAACACGGAACCGAGCCAAGCAACCTCCTTGTCAGCGAGGGACAATGACAGCACCTGCTCTAGAAATCGAAGACCAAGAACCATGAGCAGCGAAGGCTTGAAGAAGATCCAAGCACCGGCGGCGGCTGACCAAAAACGACCTCGGAAAATCCAAGACCGAAATCTAGTGGAGAAAACACGCACGACAACGAAGACCGGAGCACAGTGCTCACGGGCAGGAAAGTTTCTTCGGACCGGTGGAAACCTAAATCGGCGCAGGTTGGCTGAGACGAGAACACTGGCGGCAGGCGGTGGCTACCGAACCACGAGAATAAAACGGAAAACTCACAGCAAGTCAGGAGCGGAAACCAAAATGAACTGCCAGGCCTGCTTCAACCGGAGGCAACAACAGGAACCAAGCAACGAGAACCAAATACGAAAAACCAAAACGCTTCTTGGGAATATGGCCGGCGGCAGAGCTGATGAACAAGCACGACGCGCGAATCCAAGACTGGCGGTGCTCCCAGCTCAGGACAGCGTCCTGGCCGCGCGACCTGAGCAGAAAATCTTGACGCGTAGACCTGACAGGCAACCGGTTGACGGGCGCACAGGGACCGAGCGAACAAAAAATCTTGTCAACAAAAACGAACCTGACAGGCAAGAAACGAGCGTAGACCAGACAGAAAAAGAAAATGATTCAATGCGGGAAACTAAAGGAAAACAAGACCGAAGAGCCACGACCTGCTCAGATCTGCAAGGGAAAAATTGACAGCGAACGGAAAAATCAGGCAGAGGAAGACCGGTGACGGGAAAAACTCAGATTACGAATTTAAAATTAACAGCACACCATAAGATATAAAAATCGGATTTTTTTGTTGAGAATTGATAAGATATAATCGAGCCACAGAAGTCATCATGCCCCCCTCATTTAATTATTAGAATGAGAAATAAGTTTTTGACACGCTCTCACTAATCTAAGAAATGTAAAATAAAATAGAGAAGTGGTAAGAAACCACACCCCTCTAGAATCATATTTATAGTCACAAGCAAAATACTAAAAGACTAAATTGTCCCTAGGGCCTAATACAAAGAAAACAACAATTCTGGGGTAGAATGGTCCGATGCAGCCCATCGCATCGACTCATCCATCTTCAGCTTGGACTCGACGCAACCTCCGTAATGGTGCCACGTGCACCACCCGTTATCACGGCTCCGCCACTCTTAAGGTCAAACTGGGAAATCTTAGCCCGACTTGCTTACACGCCAACCAAATCACTAGATCTCAATATGTGTCCCACGACATCGCATCATCTCATCGGTTTTAAGGCACAATCAACAAACCATCGCCCACTTGATTTTGAGGTCAAACCAAAAAATCATCGTGGTGATTTTGAGATGCAAATCACCAAACCGTAGCTACAGGTTTTGAGGTCCAAACTGAAAAACCTTTCACCACCTTGGTTTCGAGGCTCAAACAAGAAACCCACCACCGGTGTTGAGGCTAAACCGAGAGAAACCGTCACCACCGGTTTTAAGGTCAAATCAGAGAAAACCATCCCACGCCAAACCACTGACAAACCACCGACCTTGATTTTGAAGCTCAACCATGAAACCCGCGCTCTTCGTCTCCACATGCACGGTGCAGACCGCACACGACGTCACTCGACATCCCGATCGTCCAGCCACTGAATACCCGACATGTGCAATCATCCCCGATCCTATACACCAGGTCTCCTACTCCTACCACGATCCTCGTCACTGCCCACCATACCGCACCAGCCACCTGCACACCACGAGATAAGCAAATGTGATTCTCCACGCGAAACAAAAATAAAGGTAAAACTACTGAAATGTCCTGGATTCAAATTCAAACTTTGTCAAGTCAATGACTCATCACACTCAAACCAAGAAACTGACCACTTAGTTTCTCACTGTGGCCTGTGCAATTGATCGATTTATGAAAAAACATCACCCCATTGCAATATACCATGATATTTATGATGTGCATCCCCGTCAGATCCATCCATGAGTCACACATCAGAGTAATACCATGTGTAGGCCAGTCTTCCTTCAACTTTTCAAATTGATTTTTGATATCCTCCTCATTGGAGTTCAAATATGTTCTATCTATTTCCCTACTAATGGGGATCCAATGGGGATCATGATGCCCTCCCCTACAAAAATACACAAGTAATACATAAAGGACATGAATCATGAAAGACATAAGTAAATACAGTGGGAATGTAGCTTACCCCATCTCTGTGTTTCCTTGCATGCCACAACAAAGTATGGATTGTCGGCTTTCGCACCGGGGATGGCTTCAGTGTGAAAAAAATTGGCCCATGCCTTACCAATTGTGGACTTGGCTTATTTACTCTTCGATGTCTACGGCCCAATCTCAATCCTAGTTTGAATGGGCTGACTTTTTCCTTTCCTAGAGGTCGAGCTCTTCAATCTGTCAAACAAACCACTACTTGGTTGTTGTTGAGATGACCCACCCCCATGCTCATACTGCCCACCTTGCTGTCGTACTCACCGCGCATATTGTGCCTTCTCTCTAGAAACATGTATTGCATGTTGCAATTCCTCATCGTTGTCCGAGTATATGTCATGAACCACATTCCCCTCGGTAGCTACTTCTTCTCTTAACAATGACTGTTGCTGCCTTGCCCTCCTGTTCTTAGTGGTTCTATCAAGGTCACGACGGAAATAGCCCTGCACGTCCGGTGAAACACTACCACAATGCTTCACATTGGATCCACGTGCGGCCAAATGTTGTGTGAACCGTGTTGCCCCGCCACCTCTCTTTGTACATCCGCAGTAATTGCATGTAAAACCCGCACCCGTATTCTACCCATGCTCTCAAACCTCATTGGTACTTTGGTGGTCTGCCATCTACAACAGTTCATATGACAAATTAGTATATAAGAAATAGTAGTACATAAGAACTACCATGTGTACATAAGAATAATTAGTAGTACATAAGAATTACTACTACATAAGAGCCACTAGTACATAAGAACACCTTGGATATAAGAGCAACTATTGTGCCAAGGATACAAGGATTACTAGAAGCCACAATGTTTGACCTTGACCTTAATGAATAGGACATTTTACATTAAGAAAAAGGGAAGAGCCCTAGTTTGTATGGTTCATATATATAAGCTAGACCAAGTTGATTAAGAGTAGTATATTCAAACTCTATAATTTAATTTAGGGACTAATTTATTAAATTTAGGACCCAAAGAAAATAGCAGCTTCCATTAGTCGCCTAAACAGGTTGTCAACTAAACTAACTCCAACAAACGGCGATTTTTGCCTGAGTCTGTGCTCGCCACCACCACAAATAAAATAGCAGCTTCCAATAGCAGCAACAAATACAAGAGGAAGTTGGTTGAACAATCAGAAAATATGGCTATGGATCAGTTCCTTGTGAGCAACAGGATTTCTAAAGAGGTGGAGGAAGCGGACGACGAGTGGGATGACGCCTCCTCAACCGCGTAGTCATCCGCATCGGCAACGACGTCGGCAAGCAGCAGCGCCTGCTTCGCTTCACGTCAGGGGATGGTGCCGAGCGTCGGGGATCGGTGGAGGCGCTGAGAGAAGAGAATAGAGCAGAGGCTGCAGAGCTTGGATATAGAAAAAGATCATGAAACTTTCACGGGCAGTTAAAATCTAGACGCGAGATTATAAGGCCTGGGTGGCTTCGGTAACAAATGTGCCACCCAGGCCCTGGGCCCTAAAAGTGTTTAATAAAATTTGATAATATACTATTTCTATTGAATAATAAAAAAAGATTCTATATTTTAATTTACTACCACATCTGCTTTTGTTGGAGATGCTCTAATAACTGTTTACATTTCTGCTGGTAACGACGTTGCGTCCTCAAAGGCTCCATGATCTCCACACTATAAATACGTACGGCTTCCATCCGCGCAACACAACAAACACACGAAGCTAACCTGCCACTGAAAACTCGAGCACGCACCATGAAGGACACGATGCAGGTTCTGGTGGCCGTGGCCGTGGCCGTGCTGCTGCTCGTCCTCTCCAAGCTCAAGTCTCTGTACTCCGTGAATCGGAAGCTGAACCTACCCCCAGGGCCATGGACGCTGCCGGTGATCGGCAGCCTCCAGCACCTGGTCAAGAAGCCGCCGCTGATGGTGCGCACCCTGCGCGCGCTGGCGCAGAAACACGGGCCGCTGATGATGCTATGGATGGCGAGGTGCCGACGCTGGTGATGTCCTCGGCGGAGGCCGCGCAGGCGGTGCTGAAGACGCACGACACGTCGTTCGCGGACCGGTACTCCAACGCCACCCTGGCCGCGCTCACGTTCGACTGCACCGACCTGGGCTACGCGCCCTACGGCGAGCGGTGGCGCCAGCTCCGCAAGATTTGCGTGCTGGAGCTGCTCAGAGCCGCGCGGGTGCAGTCGTTCCACCGCGTCCGCGAGGTGGAGGTGGCGCGGTTCGTCGAGAACCTCGCCGCGTCCGCCGCCGCGGGCACCTCCGTGGACGTCTCGGACGGGCTCGGCAGGTTCATCAACGACGCCTTCGTGCGGACGTGCGTCGGCGGCCGGTGCAAGCAACAGGGCGAGTACCTCCACACCTTCCACGAGGCCATCAAGCTGACGTCGGGGCTGACCGCCGCCGACCTGTTCCCGTCGTCTCGGGCAGTGGCGTAGCTAGAAAAGCCAGCTAGGGTGGGCCGCAAAGGGAAAAAATAGGCTGCGAACTGTATCATGCCACAGTAAAGTCTACAGTGCTAGAATAGTCAGTTTTTCAGAATTTTAGGGTGGCCCGTGGCCCACCCGGCTAGCTCCGCCCATGGTCCCGGGTCATGCAGATGCTCGGCAGCTCGTCGCGTAGGCGGTCGTGTACTGTGACGAGATGTGACGCATCATCAAGGATATCATCCGGGAGAAGTTGGAGGCCATGGACCGCGGAGCCGAGGCGGCGCACAAGGGGTTCATCGGCGTCCTGCTCAGCCTCCAGAAACAGGGCGCCACGTCCATCCCGATCACCAACGACACCATAGCCTTGCTCATGTTTGTAAGTCGTCCCACTCTGATATGCTCTGCTGATCTGTTCGCCACTGACAGCGACACCTCGGCGAGCATACTGAAATGGATCATGATCGAGCTAGTCCAGCACCGGCGGTGATGTCCAAGGCGCAGGCCAAGGTGCGAGAGGCGTTCAAAGGGAAGAGTGGGCGACATCGCGCAGGCCGACCTGCGGACCCAGGATTTTTACAAGGGGATGCCGTAAACAAATTTTTTCAAAAAGAATTCGAAATATAATATAGATATAAATATATATAGTTTATATATGTGTGCAACAAAAATTGAACTATATAACACTTAAATAATTCAAACATATTAAAATCATAAAACTCTATATTTGTCATAGAATCTTTCGCATCGTGAAACGCCAAAGCACACGTTATTGCTCTGTTTGCTGCAGAGAAACTCTACATATCGCGTATATATGGGAGAAGTCATGTGGGACGACCAGTGCACAGGAGCGCACGAGCCATCTGCGCACGAGATTGACGGCATCGGGGCGAAAGAATTTTTTTTACCGTATGAAATGGAAGTGACCAGGTGCGGAGGATTTCTTTTACCGTTCAACTGTTTGCTTATGTGGACATGGGACACATCTTTATAGAGTTTATTTTTCAGCTCGTGTGATGCTATTAGCCTGACTTCACAGTCACGTTGATTGCTACTCTATCGTGATGATAAAGATGTACTCCAAATAAGAAAATATGTAAATGAGTCTAACGGTCTGTGCCAACGCTAAATTATGCCATGGCATATGTGGCCCAGCCGCTCGATCCGCCCCTGGCGACCTCAAGTACGTCAAGCTCGTGGTCAGGAATCCCTGCGGCTAAACGCCCACACCTACCGCTGCTGCTGCCGCGCCGGTGCCGCCGCGATACGTGACAGGTCATGGGCTACGACATCCCCAAGGGCACCACGGTGTTCGTCAACGTGTGGGCGATCGGCAGGGACCCAACTAGACGGCGAGGCGTTCAGGCCGGAGCGGTTCGACGAACACGACGTCGATCTCAAAGGGACCAACTACGAGTTCCTCCCGTTCGGGTCCGGCCGCCGCATGTGCCCCGGCGGCGTCAACCTGGGCCTGGCCAACATGAACCTCGTGCTGGTGAGCCTTCTGTATCACTTCGACTGGAAGCTGCCTGATGGGATCGTGGATCCCAAGGACATCGACATACAGGAGGCAGTAGGACTGATCGCGCATAAGAAAACCAACCTGGTTTTGCACCCCGTTAATCGCATTGCTCCGGCCAATGCCTCAGTAAATGGAGGCGCGTGAGCATGACAGGAGATTAGTCATATATATATATATATAGAGAGACCATATTTCGAGGCCAGTCTTTATACTAAGAACCTTATAGGAGAAGTCTCTGTGATTGTCTTATTTATCCCTGTAAATTATGGTGTAGCAGACATCATGTCCGTAGAAAAGTGTTCCCTTTGGGTGGAACTGCCTGAGGAGATGATAAAAACTTATCACATATGTTTGTAACCAGAATATTAAGGGAAAGACTTTGTTGCTTCTAAAGCAAATTAGCGAGAAATATGGTGAG
>VSTD030002531.1:0-11735 GCA_008808055.3 Sporobolus alterniflorus
GGAAAGTTGGGTAAGTACTCTACCTTTTTAGTATTCGACTCCAACTCAGATTTCAGATGGAACAGCATCCGATTTGATTTTTTTGACTGCTGCTCACGGTCAAGACTGAAATGATGTCGTTATCGAAATTTTTTCCTTGGAAGTGCTATTGTTGGATTGAGCGTAGCTACTCGCTATAGGGCTTTCAAAAGAGATGCACCTATTCGTAGTCTCACAACCTCATTGTGATGATTTCCTGTTTGGTGTTTACGTTTCTGAGCAAGACGTTGAGCCATGTTAACTTCTTGATGGAACCTCTCCTCCCTCGAATTTTGTATGAGAATCGTCAGCTATGTTTGACAAAACCTCATCTCTGGAGAAATCTGGTGGGTTCATTACCCCAAAACCTTTCATGTGGTCCTCTTGTTTGAAACCTTGTCGACTTATCACTTCGTGTGAGCCATTCCAAGGTTGTTTGTTGGCATAGCACCTTTCTGCCAACCTTGAGCCAGAACTAATGTATCCATTGCATCCTTTAAGGTACCTATGATAGCCGCATTGCTATCAACTGCTTTCAATGGCCTCTCCTAGATCATTGCCTCCTTGAGGTCTATCTTACACCTCGTTCATGGTATTCGCCTTTTGCATCTCATGCTATGTTGGCTATCAAGTAGCACCTTGTTTGTGGCGCTAACTCTTGTTGATTTGGTCACGCCCAAAAGATATCTTTGTAAGCTAATCGTGACTGTTCATGGATCCTTAGGACATCTCCTCCTAAGCATCACTATTCCTCATCGATGAAAGTAAACCGATCGCTAGGTTGGTAAACTTTATCTTGGCCACTGAGTTCGTGCATTTGAAGCCGTGCTCCTTGGGTGAAGTTTATTGAAGGTCAGTTTGCCTAGTTGATGTGCTCTTCTAAATTTCAATCTTGCCTTGAATTGTGTCGGTTCATCCAGGCATTTCTCAAGCCAGAATTGCAAAATAGAAAGTGCATGCTTTATCAGATTAGCAAAGGGGTTCTATTTATGACCTTCTTCTGAACAGATGGCGTATTACTTAAGATATGTAATCAGAATGAAGAAAGTTGTGGGTGGAGTCTCATTGCTACAACTAGTCTTAACCTAGCCATCATGAGCCTACCACAATGTCAAATCTCAATGCACACAAGCATTACCATGTTCATCCCTAGCCCATTCGTTGTGGCTTAAGATGACCAGTGTGTCTCTTACTCTGACCAAGTGCACACCTTGAGTCTTGGTTATCATTGATCCTTATCCTTGTGGTTTTGCAAGTGACTTCAAATGCTTATCCTTCATCTGTTTTGCCAAGTCGTGGATGTCAAAGCTGACCCCACACTGAATCTTGTTTCTGCCGCAAGTTTGACTCAATTTGGGTGATCGTTGATCGACTAATCGAATCTGCTCGCTTCATACCCGTTAACACCTTCTACAACATCCAGAAGTATGCGGAAATCTACATTGCTCGTGTGCTATGCTTGCACAGGGTTCCGAAGATGATCATTTCTGATCGAGGGTCGCAGTTCATCGCTCGCTTGGGACCAACTGCATGCGTCCCTCAGGATGCATTTGATTCACAGTTCGACCTATGACCTACAAACAGATGGCCAAACTGAGCAAGTAAACCAAATTCTAGAGGATATGCTCTGAGCTTGTGTGATGGAATATCCGGGTAGTTGGGACAAGAATCTGCCATGGGCTGAATTTTCATACAACAATAGCTACCAAGAAAGTTTGAAAATTGCACCATTTGAGGCATTATACGGATGATAATGCCGCACACTGCTCAATTGGATCGAGCCATGAGAGAAAGCTATATTTGGTCTAGACATTGTTGATGAGGCTGAAGCAACGATACGTCGTATTCAAGACAACTTAAAAGCTGCAAAGTCACGCCAAGAGAGCTATGCAAACAAGAGACACTGACCTTTACAGTTTGAGGATGGAGATCATGTGTACTTGAAGGTTTCACCAATGAAGGGCGTAAAGTGGTTTGGAGTGAAAGGAAAACTATCTCATCGCTACATCGGGCCATTCCTCATACTTGAGAAGTGTGGAAATGTAGCATACAAGCTGGAATTACCACCGTCGTTGGCAGGAATTCACGACATCTTCCACGTATCTCAGCTAAAGAAGTGCTTGAAGGCACCCGTGGATATTGTATTGCCAAAAGTGGCACCACTCAAAGCAGACTTGACATATCCCGAACAACTGATCAAGATCTTGGACCAAAAGAGTCGTGTCACAAGACACAAGACAATCAAATTCTTTAAGATCCAATGGAGCAACCATACTGTAGAAGAAGCAACATGGGAAAGCGAGAATTTCCTCTGTTCTCGCCATCCGAATTTTGAGTTACCGTAGTAAGCGAACGTGTGACTGTTCGCTGTCCCTTTTTGAACATTTTCTCCTTTCAAATCTCGGGATGAGATTTTGTTTTAGGGAGGAGGACTATAACACCTCGTGTCTCTAATCCACATGATTATGTTGATCACATGTTTAAGAGACCGAGTTGTTGGAATTCAAAATCTAAATTTAATTCGAAGTTTTCAATTTTTGTAAAGTGTGGACCATTAAGCTCAGTTGGCAATTTTTCAAAATTAATTAGAATCGAATTAGACCACACTCCCAAAAGAGAAAGTGTTCCTAAGAACTTGTTCTACAAGTCTGCAAATCTGCAGAAATTCTTGAGCTCGGGAGTTATTTGTTTCAAGGGTCCAAAAAGAGCTCCATGAACCAGTTTCTAGACTGGCAGTTTTCTCAGAGTTTGCTTAACTGTCAGCTATCTTTAAGTGTCGTATCTCCTCGAATCTTGGGTGTTAGATTGTGCATGTTAACTAGATTGTAGCGCAAGGTTTGTAGATCACCATCGAGCAATCCTTGTCCAAAGTGGAGCTTTGGTCGATTTGGAGAAAGAGTTTCAATCATCCTATATCAGCACAAATCAGTCGAACCAGTTTTGACTCAGAATCTTTTAGAATATTTCAAAATCCATGGAGATTTGGAAGACATTGCAACAGTGAAAAGTGTGCCAAAATGGATTTCCTATCTCCACGAATTTTTCCGAATTTTTATTCCCCTTATAGCTATTTTTCCCATGCGAGAAACTAATTTCAAGATTTGTTTTCAATCCTTTAATTGCCGCCGAGTGGGGCCCACCTATCTGCGACAGTGTCGGTCGGTGCCTCCTTCCTATTGGTTGCGCTGGGCGGTGGCCATCGCATCGCTTGTTTGACACGTTTAAAAGCTACCCTCCGACAGCTCTTGTCTGTAGAACGTCGTCGTTCTCCTCCGTTGGGTTGCCGCTCACCGACGCGGAGTCTAGCTGCACCACCGTTGGCCACCGTCGAGCATCACGGCAACACAAGTGCCGCCGTGAAGCTATCGCTGGATGAAGCCGGGAGCTCTAGCCACTGAGCCCTCCGCTGCATGCGCCATCGCCAAGCCAGGCTGCCCCGAGCAGCGCCCACACTAAGCACGAGCGACCGTCCTGGGCACTCCTCCTCTTTGACATTTCCGAGCCCAGGACCCTCCGTGCACGTCGGTCGCCGCCGAGCCAACGTCACCCTGCTCCGTGCCGGTAGCGGCGCCAAAGCTCCAATCCCTGAGCTCGCCGAAGCAGCTGCTGCGATGGCTGACCTGCTTCTCCTCGCTACCGGCAGTCACCATTGGCCAGCTGCTCCCCTTCACTAGTGAGGCCTCTGTCGTGTCCCCTTCCCCTATGCCGCTCATCCGCACCGTCGATCTGCCGGTGTAGCGACGCTATCATGTGCGCCCGTGTAGGAGCACCATGTATGTCGCGCAGTGCCAGGCAGCACCGTGCCGCTGGGCAATAAGGTCGGGCAGGCTATTGCTGAGTTGGGCTAGGCCGTGGTCTGCGCTCATTTTGTGCGGTGGGCTGCACACAATTCCTGTGTCTGGCAGGCCACCAGGATTTGGCCCGTTCGCCTGAAATCCTTTTCCAATTTTTTGAATAGATTTGAAATGTTCTAAAGTTGTAGAATTTGTGCAAATTTGTATTCAAGTCAAAAAAATATGAAACAAATTTCATTGAATAGATCTAGATATGTACTAGGGTTTAAAAGTATAAAATAAAATTTTATTGCTTTAGGATTGCATGTCAATTTAATCTTGCTAAACCTTGTTTAAATCAATAGAAATTCGGCCAAAATTTTGTATAGCTCCTAAAACTATGAAATTTGATTCTAAATTCAAATTACGGCTTCCTCTGTCATGGCAAACCCTTCTAGCTCCTGGTCATGGCATTTTGGCTAATGTTATTATCTCCTTTCCTTATGGATGAAGTTGAGGCTTTATTTATTCTTGGATTAGTGAGCTTGTCAGAGAACCATTGCCGTGTTTTGGGCCTTTGGCTCGCTGAACATGTGAACACCCTATACCATGTCATAGGTGCTGATTAGCATGATTCGCCACCGCTTCAGCTTATGTAAGTTAGTATGGTTAATTTTTCAGAGTTAATGAAGGAAATGACTAAATTACCTCTGTAATTAACATAAAAGCTAGTGAGTTGTGTTGTTAATCCATTTTACTCATCCTTGTCGCTTATCGTTAATGCTCTTGCATGTCATGTCATATAGGACCTAATGCTGAGGTTGAGCAAGGAGCTATTGGGGGACAACCTTCATGAAGCTTTGAAGAAGCTAACCCTTTCCCTGAGCAAGGCAAGCACCGTTTGCATAATCTTTGCTTATGTTTCACTTAATAATATTTACTTTATGTACATGATTATGCTTTTGAAGAGTGTGTGTCTATCATGAGAGATGAACGCTTCCGTAAAACTCTGGTTATCTTTTGAAGCATCTTTTGGAGCTTCACCTTTTGTAAAATGTAATACATTGCACTTAAATTGTAATAACTTTAACTTGAACTTCATATGATATTGTATGCTTATATGTGTGTGTTTGTGCATTCTCGCTTCATCGAGAATCCCCCAATATGATCTTGGGAGACAAACTCCATGGTGGCAAAGTCACTCAAAGACCAGATCGGCACTACGGCCGCCAATGGAGTCTGCTGGGGGCCGGCTCTGTGTTGGTTGCCACCTTGTCGCACTTCCTAGAGCTAAAGTCTGAGCTGGAGCTGCTTGGGTCTAGGCAAAATGCAGACCTGACTAATGATCAAGCGAGTGCCCTCTGGCCCCTGCTAAGCATGACCTCGGACTTGCTGGTGTCGCTTGTTCCTTCATTGTTTGCCCGCGACCCTCCAGACGATGCGGGGGTTTGGGGTCGTAGTGGTAATTTGATTTGTTGATATTTTGCTTTGTATGTATGGTAGACCCCGATGAATGAAACATATGGTGTTCGTGGGATCCAGAATGCACCTGTTTCCTACCGTCCCTTTTGCATTTGTATTATGTTGCTTTTTCTTTAAGTAGTTGAAAATAGAAAATAAACAAAACGGGGTGCAAATTCCCTGGATGGACGCTAACCTAATCCAGGTAGCCCCCTGAGTGCCACAATATGGGTGGGCTTGCCTGCCCTTACCGTGGCGCTCTTGGCCAGAAAACATATTTGCCGAGGCGATAGGTAGAGAAAAAAAGCTGGGAAAAATGGTTCCTTATCTGATTTATGTCATCCGTGTAGAGTTGCACCATACTACCGACTTGTTGATACTTCCTGTGGCTCTTGCCATCCTTATCACAGAGAGCATCGCGTCGGGCCCCAGTCGGCCGGTCCTGGCCTGAACCGGACTAGGAGCAGGGGCAGAACGCCGTGAACAGGGGCACTCAGCTAGTTGCATGGTACCGATGGTGTGAATCTCCTCTAGTTGGCGGTATAGCTTGTCCACCTCATCAACAGTGGGTGGAGGTGAAAAGCTCATGGCCTTGGCCAAGGTGGCCTCGGCCAAGCCCCATCGACGATGGGGCATGGAACTCACTCCTTTGGGTTGAGCTTGAGTGGTGGCATAGTTCATCACTAGGATCCTTTCTTCAACCAGAGGCTCATGTTGCAGTGGTTCACGTGGGCACGCCGCAACCACTCCTTGTCCAATGGCTAGCTTATTCCATCGATGTGCGGCCTCCCAACAAGTGCAGTATCGCTTGAGGGGGAGGTCGGTGTCCGACTGCAGCGTCACCTGCTGTAGTAGTGAAGTTGTTGTAGCGTGAGCGCCTGGAGGGTTCTTCGGTCATGGCACAGTCATGCCTGGGGTGGGTTGAGCCCCCGTGCCATCACTCCTAAGAGTTAGGAGGTCGATCCTTCCTTCCCCATCTAGAGCCGTGGGGAACCCCACGGCGGAGTCCCCTATCATGCCCACTGGAGAGACGATGGCCCACCACGGGCGGAGCTCATGACGACAGCGTTCAAACTGCCCCTCTATGGGGGAGAGGCTCAAGCCATCGAAGCGGTCAGCGATGAACTCAAGACTCCCAAAGGAAATGGTTTCACCGAGGGAGAAGCCATCGCACGACAAACGCTCGCCGCCAGCGGTGATAGCGAACACCGATGATGGAACCATCAGAACATCTAGAGGAAAAGCACACTGCAAATCCCCCTACCTGGTGTGTGAACTGTCAGTGTTTTTTGCACCAGCAAGATACAGGGTGGTCAAGAACGCGCATTCCTATTCCAGGATGGTCTTGTGAACTATGAAGAACTGCAAATCACACTATAGTTTATCCTGGTTCAGCCCCCTTCTATAAGGTAACAGCCCGATGTCTAGTGGTTTGATATTAAAAATGAATAGTGGTTATAATGGGGGTGACCAGAGCGCTCGAGAAGTTTGCTAAGTGAAGATTGAAATGTTCTTGTGCCTCCTACCTAAAGGGTAGGGGGGTTTATAGACCGGAAGGCGGTCGGATAACTATGAGCTATTTACTATTACATCCACGAAAGGATTTACATGAATTGTGGGGCCCAAACTCGAGAGTTGGTTTGCATATGTCAGTTAGAGGCTTCCATGGTGTTCTCTTTTCTTCCAGAGTCATCTTCTTAACCCCCCGGCACTCCCTTCAACACCCGGGTGCTCTTGGTGATGAAGTGGCGTCAGGATGTCTTCAATTGGTCACTAAGCCTTCCCACGTGGGGGGCTTGCATGGATAGGCTAGCCTACCCCCCGCACAGGCCTATGGCTTGCAGCTGTCAGCTAAGGGGACATGGCCTACCTGCCAGGCGTCATCCCGTCTTGTCATCGTGATAGGCGGTGGAGCCTGTTGGGGCATGGAAGCTTCCTGGGTACCGATATTTGATAGAGAGTATGTCTTCTTTGCAACCTGTACTACAGAATATTACACATGGTAAATCATTTTTACTAGGCGGTGCTTATCCCCTAGTAGAGTCATGATGTTACTTAGGCGTGTACCTACCGCTATGTCCATTCATACTAGGCGCTTAAGATCGATGCTACCCGAGTCTGGTAGCGGGCGATGCTTATCAACAGTGGGGAGCCCCCGGGTATGTCCGTTCGGAAGCCCGGGTCCCTGTCCCAGGTAGCCAGGAGATAACGGGTAATGCGAACTGGTGGTGAAATCCTGTCCGTTTGCGCTAATCGTAGGGTGGGGAAAATGATGACGCTGTTCATTTTTACCAAGCTTATCTTCAGCCTAGAGAGGTGCGGTTGTTTTCTAGTACATGGTGTATGGTAACCTAGTCGTTTGCCACTGGAGGGAACCAACCGTATTCAGAAGTTTTGGGCCGTAATCGGTGGCCCGCGATACCCAGGGTAAATTATCCCGACAACCTCCCCAGAAACTCTGAATGCCAAAGTTGTCGTTAACGAACTCAACTTCCTACTAGTTACTCAGATGGTCTATTCTGATGCACGGATTGATATCTATAAGATTTTGAAGCCATGACAAGGTGCTAAACACTGTCTTGACAGAATGGACATACAGATGAATCAGGTTTTAAGGGCATAAGATGCGTTAAACATGGCGATGTTTGTTTATGGTTTCCATAGGCTACTAACTCAGCTTTCCAATGCCTACTCATACCCACATTTTCAGCAACTGTAGCAACAGTTACAGCCATTTGAATACAGCCGCCCACAGGTGAAGTTAGTGGGTTGCTATAAAACGTAATCCCAAATGATTCAGATTTAGACTTGGTTTTTGATAGTGGAAGGACTATAATTTTTAACTTGTGATTAAGCTTCTTTGATCAGGTGACTTGATGCAATGCATCTCCAATTAATCGTCCTCACCAAAACAGAAGGAAAATGATCTGCTACTGCGAATCATTCAGATATGGTAGCAAAACGCTCTCAACATCGATACTACTGATTTAACGCATGTTGGTGTACATGCTGAAGATGGATCACAACAGTCAGCAACCTTCACACATGCCCTTAAGGGACTAGCACTCATGTTCCCAATCATGCCCCTAGCAGACCAGCCCTTTCATGCCCACTTCAAGCCCTATAAGCTAAGCACAAACAACCAAATATTCATAAAGAACAAAAGAATGCATTCGCAGCTCTAATAGTTCTATTAGAGCCATAAACAATAAAATAAGGTTAACACTCCAAGAATCACCACATACCTTTGCTAGCACAAACCCGTAGTTGCATAAAGGAACACATAAGTTAGCTTGCCACCTTAAGAGATTACTATAGTTTTTATATGCGCTAAGCGTTCCTCAATGACCATGTAGTTGTGATTTTTAGATGCTTTAGTGTATATTTAACCCCAATCTTGCCCTGGTACCAGCTGTGATAGACCCACCTCGGAAATGAGGGGAATTGTCTCCCAATATCATATCGGGGGATTCTTGACGAAGCGAGAATATGCAAACACAACACAGAAAAGCATACAATAGCATAATTATGAAGTTAAAGTAAAGTTATTACATATTAGTACCATATATTAGAGGTTACAAAAGGTGAAGCTCCAAAAGATACTTCAAAAGGTTCCTTGCCCTAGACAAGAATGTCCTTCATCAAACAACCTACACCTGTGAGTCCCAGCAGGGAACCCATCCCGCATCAGTCTAGATCTCCCATTGATAACCCTCGTTGGCTTCACCGGATGGAGGAGGCAGATCCTCACCTACACACAGGAAAGATACAGCAAGAGCAAAGCTTGAGCGACTATGCTCAGCAATTCTTATTCGTTGTGACCCAAACGCCATGAAACTAGGCATGCAAAGGCTTCAAAAGTAATACAGACTCAAGCCTACTAGCATCTACTACTAATCACTTTTAATCATGATTATTAGCCAAGTTATGTTGATTAACAATTATAGATTAGCATCCTATGCTAAGCATGCAAGGTAACTCAATCAACAAATTTTAGTATCAATTCTTTGACTACCAAGTAGTCACATTATCATCATAATTCTCATATAAACATAATGAAGGTTTGCAATTCTTTTGAATGATTGCAACAAGCAAGTATCACTCATATCGAAGAGTGTCATGGAGATTTGAATCAATTTACAACTGGCAATGGAAAACCTGACAACACAACGTACGCATGGTCTCTAGGACCTTACACACAACTACCTTTCGCTAAGTCCATCTGAGGTTGAAATAGCTCCTCTACACTTGGGATGAAATCTTGGTTCCACTGTGATCACTTGGCCACACCGTCATCTTGGGCTACCTCATTCTCCCCACCAACAACCACCATAAAGTAGTTGTTACTATTCGACCAAGCAGTTATAGAAGCTACTAGGTTTATGGGACCCCATAAATCCCTCATATGCTAGTACATAATTGAACTTGCTCACCGGGACCAGACGATCGGTCCTTAACCGACACAGGCGGGGGCTACCACCTCAGAGCTCCGAACATGAAAACAGACCACTCTCACCCTTCTCATCTAATATTCTCCATAGCCCTCTAATTGGCTATGTCTGGTCTCACATAGAGCCACAATCTGATCGCTAATATAAACCACATAGAACCACTATCGTGAGAAGGGGCCCTATCATGAGCGGCTATCAACCACTTGGCTTCTACCGATGGCCAGTATTACTAAACATAGTCAATCTATCATTCTATTTCCTTCGTAGGGTAACAAGGTAACTTGTAAGGAGGATCATAGTGCAACTAGGATCCATAGAACTCCTATACTTAGATGCACAAGCATGAACATAAAGTAGAGATTATAAAGTGAAACCCTATGAGAAGGATTATGCAATCAGTGCCTGCCTTTGCTTAGAATGGAAGAAATTTAGTCTCAAGCTTCACGAATGTTGACCCCCAAAGCTTTGGCTTGAACCTTCTTGCTCGACATCGTAACCACCTAAGTTGCAATGAAATGCAAGATTTAAAGAATGATTAATGATGAGCGGAACCTTAGCTACCTTGGCTTAAACTTAAAGAGGGCTCAAAAGGTAACAAGGCTCAGGGTTCAATAAATGACATGGCTCGAGGGTCAGCTTAGGGTTTGGTTGAAACCAAGGTTTCATGGCATGATTGGAGGCTCAACCTAATTCTTTGATTATTAGGGTCAAGTATCCAAAAGAGGATGATCAATTCACCTAAACAAGGTACATGATCATGAACGAGGGTGAAACAAATTTTGCCATGATGAAAATGTGGAAAGATAATTATGGGTCAAGGTTTCATTAATTATGGCCTCTTAAACAATTACTTATGAATTATCCAAGATTTAACCAAGCTTTATTAATTATGGATAATTAATAAAGGAATTAACCTTATTTTATATTTTTATCCTATAGATTATATCTGAATTCAAGTTTTAGAGATGGTTTGGATATTTTAACAAATTTATTTGAATTCTAACATAATTCAGAAGTTTGAACTATTTGAAATTTGATTTAAATAAATCAATGGGAAAAAGCGAAATCTCACTGTTCATATTGGACCGCAGCTGGCCGGCCCAACTTGACATAGGCTGTCAGCCCTAAATCAAAATAGGGGAGGTCTCGATCCAAGGTGCTAGCCAGCAGCGGTGCGGGGAGGTGGGGCAATGATTCAGGGAGATGACTGATCAGGTAGTGCTCCCGTTTTGGGCAGCAACGAGGAGGGAAGCTCACTGGGGTAGGCGGTCCACTATGGCGTGTGGTCGGCAGGATGGCTCGATGGCGATAGGCCGGAGGAGAGGCGGGGGATTCTAGTGAGTTGGTCGGCGAGCACCATGGAGTCACGACGGAGCTCGGGGAGATGGAGACGGCACCGGACAGCGGTCGGAGGAGACTGACGTCAGGGAGGCGCTCGGCGGCGCATGACATAGAGGGCAACCGACGCAGAGCCCATTGGTCAAATGGCAGACGGGTGATGGGTCAGGGAGGAGGAGCATGTCGGTGCGATGCTTGGGGAGGTGGCGGCCGGGCAGTCCAGGGTCAGAGGCAGCCCGTCTGCAGTGGGGTGCCCAGTAGTGGATGAAGTCAAAGGCGACGGCCCGTCGCTGCACTCTAGGCTGTGCTCCTCGGTTTGGCTCACGAAGGGAGACGCTCAGGCAGCTGCTCTGGTGGCCAGAGGTGCATCAGCGCGGCTCACGTCGATGGCGTCTTGTGGTGCGGAGCGGAGGAACGGCGTCGGTAGCAGAGCGAGTGCACGCAGCGTGACATGGGTGAAAATATCTTTGCTTCGGGGATGGACTACTGCAGGGGATAAGGCGAGCTGGGAGCAGCATGGACAGCACATTGGCACTATAGCAGCGTGGTGGCCATGGTCCGGTGATGTAACACCCACTTTTTACAAGAATAAAGTTTTGTCCACATAGGAGTGCATATAAAATGCATATCAATTTGTAGTATATATGATGCATTGCATGGCATGGCATATTATATTTTTCTAAAATCCTTGAGG
>VSTD030002532.1:0-11735 GCA_008808055.3 Sporobolus alterniflorus
GAATGGCCAATACAACAAGTTGCAAGCCAAAACAATGATGATATTGGCTGTTTCGTGCTTGGAAGAAGATAGGGGCAAAAGACCAACCATGGATGATGTGGCACATATGCTGGTTTCAGTTGAAGAAAGTAGCCAAGCGACAACATTAATGGAAGGAGATGCTCAAAACCTACAGGGAAGTGTTTATTTGCACTAAGGAGCATTTGGATATTAGCCTAAATAATTGTCACCAGTATAACTCTGCAAAATAATAATTTATTGTGTAGCAATTTTGCTCGCTGTAGCAGGAAATTAATTGTTGTACTTGGTAAAAGCCATTTCATTTCCAGTCATGAACAAGTTGATGATGATTTGTTTAATATGTATAAGTGAAGAAGTGTGTCTTATCAGTGATCATAATTATTTCAAGGGCAATTTCAATGCAGATATCTCGTACTTATATATTCACAAATCGGTAGTTACTGGAACATGCTAAAAGTATTGCCTAGAAACAAAAATGATTGCAACATTGAGTCCAGCAGTGATAAAAGATATTAACATTTAACAGATGTACTTGGTAAATAGAAACCATTGTATTTGGCAGTCACATACATGTCAGTTGATGACTATGTTTTTAAGGCGTCACCTAGGCGACGCCTTGGCGTCCTGGCGTGGGCTGAGTCTGGGCGTCATGGCCGCCACAACAAAATTGAATATGGTGTCGACTAGGCCCGCCTTGGTGTGAAAGGCGTGGAAAGCGTTGCCTGGAAGCACTGTTCACAGGGGAAGAGAAGCCCTGCTTGCCCGCGCCTGCCGCTATGAGCCCCTGCATCTGCCACTATGAGCCATCCCCTGCGCCTGCCTACCGCTGCGACTGTGAGCCCTTCCCTGCTGCGCTGCGCCCTCCCCTGCCGCTGCGACTGCGAGTACTACTAGCCCAGATCTACCATCGACAGCTTGACCTGGAAGAAGAGGGCGAGCAGGGGAGGGAGTCACATGTGATTGGTTTGATCCTTCAGGAGAAGTAAAGGATGGGCCACGAGAGTGGTCGTTGTGGGGGATATGTATTGGGTCAGTGACGTGTGGGTGGGACGCGGATCCCCTAACGTAACGTCACCTGACATTGAGTCACTGACACGTGGGCCTGGCCCCACATGTCAGTGACCCACAGTCACGTCAGGGGATCCCGGTGCCGTGTGGGTCTAGGGTCGAAATGAAAAAAAGCAGGGACATGTTTGCTTGCCCTGTTTGCTGTGCTGCTATTATTTTTCTTGGCTTAATATATGTGTGTGTGAACGGCCCATTGGTAATCGTTTCTATGAACTTGTGTGTATGGCCTCGCCTCGCCACGTACTTTATACGCCTAGGCAGCTGGAAGGGAGTTGATCGCCTCGCCTCGCCTTATCGCCTTAAAAACATAGGTTGATGATGAGTAGTTTAATCTAAGTACGGATTCAATGAAAAAATGTACTGTCTAAATCTATTAGACTATTAGTAGGTACGAGTAAGTCGAACTCATTCCTAGAAAGAAGTAAGTCACAATCCATACAAAACTCAAACAGGTTAAAAGAACATCATTTCATAACAAAGATAGAAACTGACCCGTGCCCAGGAGGGGCATGCTGCGGCATGGCTGCCGGAGCTGGGTGGTGACAGTAACAGGCCACCGGGAGGTTCGCCACGCTCTTCATCTGGCCACAGGGGGAATTGGATGAGATACATGGAACTCTCTTATCAAGTTGCATTGCTAGGCGCATTTCCTCTGTGCAGTATTCCGTCGAACGCCTGTTGTGCATGCTACGAATGAGCCCCTTGCAGGAGGGGCATGCTGTCGCTAAGGAGGGCCCTGTGCCCTGGGAGGGGCATGCTGCAGTGTGGCTGCCCGAGCTGGTTGGTGATAGTAACAGGCCACCAGGAGGTTCATCATGCTCTTCATCTGGCCACAGTGGCGTTGGATCAGATACATGGAGCTCTCATATCAAGCGCATTGCTCTACACATTTACTCTGCACGATTCTGTCAAACATATGGTGTCCATGCTACGAATGAGCCCTTGAGGGAGGGGCAAGCTGTCGTCGTATCCGGGCGGCCAGCGTTGGCGAAGTGGCGGAGGAAGTGGAAGATGGGTGGGGCTTGCGCGTGGTAACAACTAAACGGGCCATCTTACACATTGAAATGGATGAGACGATAGTCGTTCTCGTGTGTCCCAGAGTCAAGTAGAATGGCTCGTGTGTGCGTGACCCGCTAAACAAATTGCAAGGATAAGCTTTCTTTCTTACGATTTGTATCAGACAACACTCCAAGGCTTAGGGTGTGATAGAACCCCTGAAAAAGCAGGGGTTTGTCTCTTAAGATTCTATCGGGGGATTCTTGATGAAGCAAGAATATACAAACACATACATAAGCATATAATACCATGATATTCATGGTTATAAAGTAGTTATTACATATTAAGTGTCATGTATTAGGGTTTACAAAAGACGAAGCTCAAAAGATGCTTCAATAGATATATCAGAGTTTTGCGGAAGCATTATCTCTCATGATAAGCACACTCTCTTTGCCCTAAAAGAGAATGGGCCTCCTCCGATGACCTAAACCTACGAGTCCTTGTAGGGAATCTGGCCCTCATCGGTATGGATCTCCCACTGACAACCCTCATCAATGTCACCGAAAGAAGGAGGAAGATCCTCACCTTCACACAGACGAAACAAAAACCACAAAAGCAAAAACTTGAGCGACTACGCTCAACAAGACTTATCTATCGCGACCCGAAGGCCACAAATTCTAGACATGCAAATGCTTCAAGTGAAATATTAGACTCAAGCCTACTAGCACCTACTACTAATCACTTTTAAGCAAGTTATTAACCGAGTTAAGTTGATTATCAATAATAGATTAGCAACCTATGCTAAGCATGCATAGTAACTCAATCAACCATTTTTAGTATCATTAATCTTGACCACCAAGTAGTCATAACTAAACATAACCAATAGTCTCATGCGAACATGGTGAAATAGCACTTCTACGGAATGACAGCAGCGAACAAGCCTCACTCATATCCTAAGGTGTCACGGAGATTCGAATCAATATAAAATAACCTTGCAAGGTATCAACCTAGCAACACGACACACATGAGCCACAAAGGCAACACGAGTGACCACCTTTCACGATGACTATCAAAGTGTTGAGCCGGGTCTACCATACCCTAGTGTCGTCTTCCACACAAAAACCTCGATAGATAGTCCGTGGGTGGTCCGAATACTATCACAATGTCATCTGTGAAGTACAGTAGGGTGTTGTCCAACTCAACGACCGTCAAAGCTACTAAGTTTATGGGACTCCATGAATCCCGTATGCGCCAGTACATAATCAATCTTGTTCACCGGGGCCAGATGATCGGTTCTCAATTGACACAGGCGGGGGCTATCACATTCGGAGCTCTGAATATGAAAACAGTCCACTCTCAACCTTCCCGTCCGGTATTCTCCACTTTTCCCTAGTTGCCCCGCCCGGTCTCACATAAAGCTATAATCCGATAGCTAACATAAACCACATAGAACCTCCATCGTGAGAAGGAGCCCTATCACGAGTGGTTATCAACCACTCGTCTTCTACCGATAACCTATTTTACTAAGCATAGCCATTCTACCGTTCTAATCCATCGTAGGGTAATAAGGAATTATTGTAAGGGAAAACCCTAATGCAACTAGTTTCTATCCAACCCCTACACGTAAATGCACATTCATAACATAAAGTAAATATTAAATTAAAGCCTATGGAAGGATTATGCATCGGTGCTTGGCTTGCTCATCAGAAAGGTTAGCTTCTTGAAACCTTCGCGAAGCTTGTTCCTCAACAGCTCCTTGCTTGAGCTCGGCGTTAGGTCCTATATGGTATGACATGTAAGGGTATTAACGATAAACAACAATGATGAGTAAGATAGGTTAACGACGGCTCACTAGCTTTTATGTTGATTAAAGAAGTAAAATAGACAATTTCCTTCATTAACTCCTATAACTTAACCAATTTACTCACAAAGTCTTAAAGGTTGTGAATCATGCTACTCAGCACCTACGACATGGCATAGGGTGTTCACATGTTCCACGAGCCAAAAAGGCACAAATTGTGGTAGTTAGGTGTCATGACAAATTCACTATCTCAAATAATTAAAGCCTCAACTTAAACCTAAGAAAGGAGTCCCTTAATCCTAGTAAAATGTCAGGAATATGAGATACAGGGGTTTGCCATTGAAGGAAAAACCTACTAGAATTTAGGGAAATTTTTCATAATTTTAGGAATTCTATAAAAATTTCTATGAATTTCTATAGATTTAAACTAGCTCTAGCAAGATTAAAATTAACAGATAATCCTGGTACAGGATATATTTATTTTATATTTTTATAACCTAGAACAAATCAAGATCTACACGAGGAAATTTATTTCATAATTTTCTGAGTTTAAATAAAACTTGTACAAAATTTTGAACTTGCAAAGATTTGGTTATATTCAGAAAAATAGAAAAATGAAATAAAGGCCACGGGCTGAATCCAGCAGCGGCCCGCTAGCATAGTGCTGGAGTACTATCACACTGGGCCGAACCGGCGGTGGGCCGCGGCCACACCGGGCTCCAGCGCTAGGCCGAACGCTCGCGCATGCGTGCCTACGGCGACGGTGCGGCTCGTGGCGTCACGGCGCTGGCGCGTGGAGGCGCTGCTAGTGCTTCACGACTGCAGTCAACGGCGCTCCAGTGCGGCCTCGTCGGTGATGGCACCTGCACGGGAGTGAACAGCGGTGGCGTGAGGTGAGGCGGCCGGCAGCGCGAAGCAACGGCGGTGCGGTGCGCTTACCCGGGGTGACCATGGTGACGGACAGTAGCACAGTGCTCGGACAGGCGGTGACAAGCTCCGTGAACTAGTGACGGGAAGAAGGCGGTGCAGAGGAGATGCTGCTCGGTGTAGCTTCGCGCGATGCAGTGCACCCACCACCGCACGCGGAGGGTGACCTCGGCACGCGCGACAGCGGCGTCAACGCGGAGGTCCACCTCCCGCATCTCGAGCATGATGAGCGCGGGCAGGTCGAGGTAGCCATAGACGTGGGGCTAGTAGGTGAACACGTTGAGGCTTTCGACGACGCCTGAATCGACGACGACGGCATACGCCATGGGTGTGGGGCAGCGAGAACTGAGTGAAGACAACCCACGCCTGTAGTGGCTCTTGCGTACCCTCAGTGAAGAAGGGGTACTGGATCTACTCCTCAACAAAATCAAGGTAATCCTGCTAGAGATTGACCGACAGATACTCTTGCACCCCACGTTCAAACAACTTTTCAATATTGCCAAAAGATTCATCACTTTTGAATGGCAGAACCATGAGAGGATGGACGTGCTGAGCTGGTCAGCCTTGGTGCAGGAATCGCGGCCGCCCCACTGATTTTCCATCGCCCGAACACAAGGCTCACGCCATTGCTGAGTGTCGTTGTCGCCTGGGCGGAGAGTGGATGGCCACCGCTGTTGGACGCGACCATGCGCGAGATGTCAGGGCGGGATCGAAGAGGGCTAGGTTTTGGGCTTTGTGGATCCGTGGGGTAGGAGGGGCGCGATGGGGATTGGGGGTGTGCTGGGCAAGTGTGAAGGATAACGCTCTGAGGAGAGGGAGAGAGACGGGAACGGGGAAGGCGAAGTGAGGGCGTTCGGACCGTGTGGTCGGTCTCCCTTTTTTGGCCGCGGCAAAACGACGCTACGTGGGAGACGTGCCTCGATAGGCAGGTCTGGGCAGAGGAAAAATGGCCACTGACAAGTGGGCCCCCTGCCAAATCTTTTCCAAGATGAAAATAAGAACACAAAATTGAATGCTCCATGAAAAAATAGCTAGAGGGTGAGAAAAATTCTTAGAAAATTGTGAAGAAAGAAGGTGTAATTTGGAACAAGTTCTATAATTGTAACTTCTTCTGATTCCCCATGGATTTTGAATTAATCAAAAGATTCCAAGTCAAGGCTGGTTTGATTGATTTGTGCTCATATAGCCTGATAGCAACTCTTTTTCCAAATCGATCAGAGCTTAACTTTGGTCAAGGAGTGATCCATAGTGATCTCCAAACATTGCACTAACAACTGGTTGGCATGCATACTCAATATCCTAAAATCGAAGAAGATAATGAAATCCCAAAAGTGTTATCAGCTAAGCAAAACCTAAAAACTCCTGAAAATCTGAATAAGAGATTTAATAGTGTTGCTATAATTCTACCTGGACTCAAACCTGGACAAGGTGTGCTCCTAGGTGGTCTACAAACCATGCCTTACCATCTGGTTGACATGCACAACCTAGCTTCCAAGATTCGAGAAGATACAACCCTTCAAACATAGCTAATCGTTAAGGAGACTGGAGAATGTGCAAGTCTGAAAACTGGACCATGGAGCTTTGTTTTGACCCTTGAAGCAAATACTTCCCAAGCTCAATTTTTTTGAAAATTTGCACACTTATAGAACAGACTATAAGGAACACTTTATCTTTTAGGAGCGTGGTCTAAATCAATTCCAATTAATTCTGACACATTTCTAACTGAGCTTAATGGTCAACACTGTACAGAAATTAGATAACTCCAAATTTGAATTCAGATTTTGAAATTCAACAACACTTATGGTCTCTTAAACACGTGATTAACATAATCATATGGATTAGAGACACATGTGTTACATAGGGCTTGCTTGGGAACAAAGTATTTCAATATTGTAGTATTTGAATATTGCTGTATTAAAATGTTATGACATAATCATGGTATATTAAGGTATTTTTATATCAATCCAATTAACACATGCTTGAAGATAAAGTATTCTAAACCATGGTATTTAGTAGACATGTGCAAGAAGTTAGTAATTGGTATGAAAACTTTGGGTTGTAGTGAAGTTTCAAATACTTCAAAAATACCATGGTATCTAGCAAACCATGGTATTCAAAACAGAGTTTTTTACATGCTAGCCAAACACCCCCCTGGAAAAAATACTATGGTATTCTTCAATACCACGGTTTTGTCTCAACACTTTAAAAATACTTTGTTTCCAAACACCCCTTAGTTGATCCGCTTTACCGCGTTTCTCAATGCGGAAAGTATACACCGCGCGACGGCCCGGTCCACCATGTCCTTCTTCATCCTCCTCTCCATGTACGTGTCTGAGTCCAACTCCAAGCGTCGAGTCCAAGGGGAAGGCGGCGGCGCAGGACCGGTGACAGAGTCGGGGCGGTGCGGGCGGTGGCGCGCGACAGATTAGCACTGGCAGCGCCCAAGGTCGAGTTAGGGTTTAAGGTTTCAGGGGTTGAGTTCATCACTGGCGGCTTGGAGGATGTCTTGGGGGGGGGCTAAGGGACCGGCAGCAGGGAGGCAGGGCGGTGAGGCGGCGGTGGCATCGCCTCGGCCGCGGGTAGTGGGCAGTGCTGGAGAGGTGGGGTGGTGACGCCACGAGCTTGACCGAAGGCGGGGAGGAGGGGTTGCGCACTCAACCTAATGCGCGACTGGTCACGTGTTAGGGCGGTCCTTCTCATTGAACTTAGCATGGATGTTTGTTTTTTTCACTTGCATTAGCATCTTCAGCTAGAGGCCCGAAAACAGGTCCCCAAGTTCTAATTTTAGGGGTTGAGACTTCAGGTCTTCCCATCTTACTGATGCGTGCTCACGCCGTGTTGCATGACTGCCTCGCTAGTGCCACTCCCGCCCCCGCCCCCACCTTGTTGTGCCCACCACATCGTGTCGTGGTTGAATCCGTGAGAACACCTCACCTCACCCTAGGAGCCCTCGACGATGACGCATGCCTTCTCCAGATTTGGTTAAAGGTCACATCCAACACAGCTTAGCACTGACAACCTTCACACTGCTTGAACGACTCGTACGCATCCTTCCCGGGATGACACATAGGTTCACTACACGTCATATATGTACATATGTTACACCTATTGTTTTGTAAACAATTGCTATAATAGAAACATTAGATAAGGAACTATTTAATGGTAATCAAAATGCAATACCAAAATAATGTAGATACAACACTTATAATAATGTTAAATTAATTTACTACATAAGATATGTAACTAATCCATCTATTTACTAAATAATCCATTTATTTACTCATAATTTTTAAGTAATCCATATATTTACTACATTAGATATTTTACTAATCCTAAACAAAAATCCAAATACACTACAAAAGTAATCTAAATACAATAACTAAATTACTTAAATACATTAACCAATTAATCTTAATACAATACCTAGATAATGTAATTATACTATCTAAATCATCATAAAATCACTTACTAAATACAACACCTAAATTTCCTAAAAATAGTACCTAAATTACCTAAACCTAAGTAATCTAAATACCATATTTACCTAACTAAATAAGCTAAAACTAATTAATAAATGAATCAAAACCTAAATTTCTGAAAAACTCACTTTTTGAGTCCTTCTTCATCATGGGGTTAGGCATCGGTCGTCGACCAAAGAGGAGGGGGCTGGCCGAGCTGGCACGACCGGGGCGATGAGGGTTGAGGCGGTGGCCGGCTGGAGCGATGAGGATCGGGGCGGGCGGCGGCGGGCCGGGCAGCATGACCGGGTGGCGGCGGTGCGATGTGTGTGGAGGCAACGATGCATGTGGAGTCGGTGGAGGCAGTCACGGGACTAATTTTTGAAGTGTTAGCGCAAGGATGATAGGGCAGCGAGAAAAGGAAGGGGACAGTTTCCAAATTCGTGTAGGTTTGTCGGTTAACCGACGAACGTACGTGTGGTGTGCCACATAAGCCCTACCCATGTAGGTTCATCGGTCAAACCACGTCATTGATGAATATAAGCCACATATATTCGTCAGTGATGTGGCGTGGCCAACGAACGTATGCGGCAGTGCCACATCGGCCCAGACCCTCTATATGTTCGTTGGTGACCTAGCCACACCAACGAACGTAACTTAGGTTCATCGGTTTCTGGCACCAACAAACATATGTCAGTTACATTCATCAGTACCGTTGAATTTAAAGTCCCCGACGAACCTGCACTATTTTCATGTAGTGTTGGTGAAGCTCGATGGGTGAGGGCCATGTGGAGGAGGGGCATTATTAGTGGTGGAGTCGTGGAAGAGTGAGTATGGCAGAAAGCTGGGAGAAGGTGATTCTTGGAGAGGCAAGACATCGTCGGGAGGATGTGGTTCCTGGAGACACAGGGCGCCTGTGGGGTGAGGTGCGATCGGCCAGGGAGGAGGTACAATGAAGGGTTGTCATCGCTTCTTGGCTAGTGCAGGCATAGTCGTCCGGGAAGGCTGACCCTCGTCGGAGACGTTGCAGGGCTGCGGCGCTCCGCCAAGTGCGGTCGTGAGCTTGTCTAGCTCGCCCACCGCGGTGGATCACCAAACCTGACCGTGCATCCTCCTCTGGATTAAATCCATCCATGTCGGTTTCTTTTCCGGTGATGTGAATTGGACTACGGTGGGCGGCGCGGTGATGGTGGCCGGAGCGATGTCTCAGCTGCCTGGACGATGTGGGAGAGCAAAAGGGGAGCTTATCCTGTGTACATGGACTTTCCATGCACAAAAACACATTGTGAAAATTTCAGACCTATTTCTTTCAATCATACTCTGATGTATAAAATTTCAAGTTTAAAATCATTATAGTTTAGCAAGAATAAAATGAGAAATTTCTACCAGAATTATAAGTTTAGATCTGTTAGAATTTTTATCTTTTTACTACTCATTCGTTCCTAGGAATTTTAACCTGAATTTTTATACATTAGTGGAGTATGATTGAGAGAATAGACATGAATTGTTTCAAAAAAATTAATGATTTTTTTAGTTTATGTGCACGGTATGTGCACAGGATACATTCCCAAGTAGAAGAGAGGAGAAAAAAGAAAAAAAAATGGTGGGTAGCACCGTTAGTTGTAGGGATGGCAATGGGTTGGGTTTAGATCAGGTGGACCAAAAATCCAACCCACAAAGAAGTAGAATTGGGTGGAAAATTGCACCTGCCCCCAAACCCACGGGTGAAATTTCACACCCGCACCTACACTAGTCAGGTGCCTATTGGGTTTGTAAAAAATGGGTCTAAAATAAATGAATCAGGTTTGGATAAACTCATGAAGGAAAAAATGGTCCTGCACCCGCACCAATCGGTGCAAAACCTGAACCCGATCCAAACCCGCAGGTTTTATTAACATCTCTAAAAAAATAGTCCCACACCCGAACCCGTGGGTTTTATTTTAGGGGCATTTGCTCTACTGACCAGAATTGATCATTTTTTCAAAACAAAATTTTGACATGAGTTTTATAGCATTTTAGCATATTTTGCAACATGATATCATACAAATAAAATTTTGACATGAGTTTTGTAGCATTTTAGCATATTTTGCAACATGATATCATACAAATAACAATACTTAGTAGACATTACACAATGACATATCCAAAATAACAATCCAATGTTCAACAAACATATAACCCTACATGTCCAAAATTCGACCACCATACATCTCCAACATGAAATCACTCAAAGACCAAACCATTGAGTTAGCCATCCCATTCCTCTTCCCCTTCCCCTTCCTCTAGCAATGAGTGGTGTTCCTCCTCCTATCTCACTTGGATTCCCCTTCCCCTTCCTCTAGCAATGAGTGGTGTTCCTCCTCCTATCTCACTTGGATTCATAGTTGCACTTCATGTGTTATGTAAAATAGGTTAGATACAAATGTTCAACAACAAAGGTAAAATTAAGATAAAAATGACATAGTTCCACTTACTTGGACGATTGTCCAATATCACTTGACTCATTGTTAGCAAGATCAACTCTTCCCCTTCCCCTTTCTCTTCCACCTCCTCTTCCTCTTCCCCTATCACTTGGAGTTGTAGTTTCACTTGGCCCATTGTTACTCAGATCCTTCTTTTGATGAGTCGTGAGGCCTCCTTGGCAATACCTTGCCATATGGCCATGTTCATTACATTATGTGCATTTTCTTCTCTTCTTGGTTACAACCTCATCGGAAGGCTTGATCCTTCCAACTTTCAATCTCCCTGACTTCCTCCTATGTTTGGGCTTTGAGATTTTGTAGCCTATGTCAACTTCTGGCCATAGGTGTTTTGATGTCATTGGGTTCAAAACCCCTGCATATGTAGCCCTTGACCTCTCAACTGAGTAGTATTCATGAACATAATCATTCATGTCCACCTATCTACTTTGTTTTATGAGTAAAGCCAAAGCATGGCTTCAAGGCTTCCCACTTACTTGCCACGCCCGACAAGTACACATTTATGCTCTAAGTTGACTGCATGTGTAATAGTTGACATAGTTACTTCAGCTGTGCCATCAGCACACCTCAAGACCACATGGTTCTTGATAGCTTTGCTTTGAGCAATCAAATCCTTAGTTATAGATGGGATTATTCTACCCTCCATTTTCCTAGCAATCCGAGACCTCTCATTAAACTTTGTTAGAATCATTTTTCTGATATTTTCAAGCATATCCACAACCTGCATATCTTTGGTCTTTGACACCCAACTGTTGAATGATTTTGATAGGTTGTTGTTGATGTAATCTACTTTACAAAGGTAAGAAAATTTGCTTCTACTCCACATAAATGGATGTGTACCATGAAGCCACTCTATAGAAGCAGGACACTTTTCCTCTATATTACCCAAATGGTAGTTATATGTCTCAACCCTACAAGTTTTGGTAGCAGCCCACATGTTCTGAGAAAACAATAACCCATGATATTTTTTCTTCATAAGATCGG
>VSTD030002533.1:0-11734 GCA_008808055.3 Sporobolus alterniflorus
TTCATCAGGTACATGAAATGTGCAGGAGCATTGGTGAGCCCAAATGACATAACCAAATACTCATACAACCTGTACCTGATGGAGAAAGTGGTCTTGGTAATATCTTCCAGACGGATCTTGATTTAATGATAACCCGAATGAAGATTGACCTTGGAAAAGACTTTTGCACTGGCGAGCTGATCGAAAAGAATGTTGATGCGAGGCAACGGATACTTATTCTTGATAGTGATGGCATTCAACGGCCGGTAATCAACACATAGTCTGAAGGATTGGTCTTTCTTCTTCACAGACAATGCTAGACAGTCCCAAGGTGAAGAACTTGGATGGATATACCCTTTGTCCAATAGTTCATTCAATTGCACCTTCAGTTTGGCTAATTCCTTGGTTGTCATCTTGTATGGCCTTCTGGAGATAGGTGCGGTACCGGGCTGTAGTTCAATGACAAACTCTACATCGCGATCCAGAGGCATACCTAGCAAATCTTTTAGAAAGGCATCAGAAAACTCGCAGGCCATAGGAATGTCCTTGAGATTCTATGCAGCTGTATGATGAACTGAAGGGGTTGTCGTAGGGACTGATGATAGTTGGAGAACATGAGTACCATGGATGGGAGAGTCCAATTGTACAACTCGATTGGCAGTGTCAAGGAGAGCCTTAAATTCCGTCATCCAGCTCATTCCTAGTATCACGACAATCCATTGGCCATCTAGAATAATCAGACCAGTTTTATATACCTTTCCCCCTAAATTGAGAGGGGTGTTCTTAGCTAGATATTGGGTGACCATCTTCCCTCCCGAGGTACTAATCATATATGGTGTGCTTAGGTAGGTGGTGGTCAACCGAGAACTCTTGGTGCATGTCTTACTGATGAAATTATGAGTGGCAACGAAATCAAAAAGAATGACAATGGGGTGTCCGTTCAAGGAGAACATATCGGTGAGGACCTGCTCGCCCTCGGGAACATCTTCCATGGTTGTATAGTTGACGCGGCCGGTCTTTGCATCCGCCACCTTCTATGGACCACGGGGTGGACGAGTGATGCGGCCCTGGGTGGCATTCTTCTTTGGCGCGGTGCACTCTCAAGTGAAGTGGCCCGAGCGACCATAGTTGAATCAAGTGTGGCCGGAGGTGGTCCCAGCGGTCGGTGGTGCAGCAGGCGCATCACAGGCGGGGGTGGAGGTAGAGCCTTAGGTGCTGCCCACTGATGTTGGCGCTGAGGTGGTCGGGGAGCCCACTGCTGCTGTTGACGCTGGTGTTGATGCTGCTACGGCTAAAGATGTGCGTAGGTGGAGCTGTGGTGGTACACCATCCGGTACTTCGAAGGAGCACTACCGGATGGAGATGCCACAACCTTCCTCTTCTTGGTTTCCTTGTGGGCGCGGATGGCATCATCCGCGATCATGACATTGCTCACAAACTCTGGAAATGTCCCTCCAGTGTTGAGCGCCATGCGCTCCTGTAGCTTGGTGGAGAGACCGATCATAAAGTGGTCATTCTTCTTGTCGTGCATGTCCACTTGGTCCGGCGCATACTACACCAGGTTGTTGAACTGCTTGGAGTAGTTGTGCATGAACCTTCCTCCTTGCTTTAGATCCATGAACTCCTGGCGCTTCTTCCTCGTCACGCCTGCAGGGATGTAGTGGCAGCGGAAAGCATCGCGGAACTCCACCCACGACACGTGGTAGTCCGCGGGCGAGTGACGGTGTAGTTGGCCCACCATGCACTGGCATCACCACGCAGCTGCTGTGCAGCGAAGAGTGTCTTCTACACCTCAGTGTAGCGCAAGAAACTAAACTTGGACTCCATCACTCGAAGCCAGTGATCGGCCTTGAGAGGCTCTTCTGCCTTGGTGAAGAGCGGCGGGTAAGTGGCCGTGAAGATGCTATAGGTTGTCAGAGCTGGAGTGGGAGCATTTCTTGCCCCATTGCCCCCATGATCGGAGTTGTCCACGAGACAATGCAACAACTCGGTCTGCTCATCCCGGGACTCAAGGATCGAAGTGATTGCTTGAGCCAATCTTTGCGGTAGAGGCAGGTTCCCATGTCCTTAGGTGTTCTCGGGCCCATCCTATCCATTGCGAGTGTTCAGCATTCTGTCATCCAACATGTTACCATTAGCTTAGGAATCAAAACTCAGCAATATAGCAAACTTAAGCAATGGTAAAGGTGACTACTTGACAATAACGGAAAAACAATGGTAACTCTACCCTGACCGTACAATCAACACAATTTTTCCAGTTTTAGTGCCCTTACGGCCAGAATCAGATCGGAGCATAAACAAAACAAATTGGGGACCAGTTTCTCAGCTTTCCAATGATTATTTACACTCTCTGATACCATAAACTGTTTAAGAGGTATGAATTTTTGAACATCAGTCAAGTTGCTGCAAGTCAGTGCTGTGAGACTAGAGCAACATGGGAAAACTGCATGTTCGACCGCAGAGACATCTTCATTCCAGAAAACTTACGCTTTCCAATCATTACTTATATGCCAAAATCCAATAAATGACAAAAAAGTTATGAGTGTCGGAACACAGCACACATGCAAAAATGTTTCGAAAGCAGCAGCACTTGCCACAAGTTTATATAATGCCATAACAGTGGTCCACATGAGTACATCTATTACAAAAGGTCCTAGGTCACATCCACAACTACCACATCCTCCAAACCAATGCTAACTCTAGCTACTAGTGCTATGAGCTCAAAATAGAAGACCGACGGAGACTATGAGGAACTCGCAGGATCCTTGGTAGTCTCACAACTAGGACAACCTAGTCATCGTCCACACCGGACATGCCCTCGATCTCCTCGGGATGCTCCTCGGGCTCCTCAGGCTCCTCGGGCTCCGGAGGTATCAACTCCTGCAGGTGCTCCACCTCGTGCTGCAAGACGGCGGCCTGAGCCTGACTCACCTCTAGATGCTTGTCTCTCTCGTGCAACTCGGTCTCGAGGTGGTGGATGTAGCTCTGGATGACGGTCAGCTCATCCTGAGCATGCTGCAGTCGGGTGCGGGTGTCATTGAGGTCGCCGGTCTTAAAATCACAGCTGCAATAAGTCCTCATCAACTCATCGTTCAGCTCCTTGATGCACGTCTCAAGGTGGTCCTTCTTCTGAAGGAGCCCTCGGTTGCCCTTTTGAATGCCCTTGATGGTACGGTTCCTGGCCTTCACCTATCCGGCGCACTCCCCAGGCGGAGGCACAGGTGAGCGCCCGTTGCTGTGACCTCCTGAAGCACGGAGCTCATGTGTTGGGCATAGCGTGCCATGAGCGCCCCACCCCGCATGGTGGGTCAGAAGCTCGGGTCACCAACGGCGGCCAGGCGCTCGCTCCACACTGCGTTGCCCTCATTTCGAACAGGGTGCAAGGCAATGGCGGTGTCACCTAAGAAGACTTTGGAGTACTTTGATATGGTGTTCTAGGTGAGCGATTGCCCCCGGTCGATTGCCTGTGTAGTTATGACGCCTTTTGGCTGCAATGCTTTCGAGAGTGTTCGACTTAGTATTTTGTAAAGACATTATTCTATAATAAATATTATATAATGTGACATTGGTTATTCTGTATCCATTTTCTGTACGGTATGTGTGTAAACTCGATTCCTAGGCACACATACTATGAGCATTCAGTTTGGTCTTAAAATCGGGTGTGACAGAGTGGTATCAGAACCGTGTCGACTGTAGGAACGCTAACCTAGTTAGAAGAGTCAAATTTTGAAGGTTATTTTACAACTAAAACTATTTTTACTCCATCCATCTTCAAAATCTCTAGTTTGCTACTTATCTTTCCTACTATCTTTTTCGTCTTAGCCCCTGCATTGGAAAATGGTTTTACCAATTTTCTCCAAGTCTTCCCAAAAATTTTGGCATCTCCAAGTCTACATCTTCGCCTCCAAGTACCTCAGTGAAGTATGAAGATACGATGAAGGTAATGCGAAAGATGAAGCATCATTGTCCTCAAGACTAGAAGACCCATTCAGATGAAGAGATGGAAGAGTCGCTCCATCTTCACCACTTTGCAGGATGACTATCTGCCTCCAGTCTATGTCATTCCCCACAATGATGGTGACTAGGAGTAGTCGCTCTTGGATAGAAGTCTTTTTCAGTTTAACGTCATTTTTGATTAAGTTAGGAGAATAAGTTAATAGGTTCGTTTAGTCTTATCGAGTAATCAACATAATGTTATGTGAGGATCAATTGTTCATTGTGTGGTGTGAAAATGCTTGATTTGGATCTTTATTTGAGTGCTAGTGTGAATGTAAGGTATATCTTACACAAACAACCCCTTAGGATTATATAATAAAGTCTTAGTTTGAGAATCTCTTTATCCATCTTTGTCTTTATCCATCCTTGTTGGATTATCCTTCTCATCTTCTACATCTTTTGCTATCGTTGCATGCTATTCCTTCACCTCCCCTAGTTTTTCTTTTTCTATCTCATCAACCCCTACTCTTCCGACAGCAAAAGATGGAATCTGCAACACCAATGACCATAGCAACAACAATACCAGGAACCCACCATCTTTTGAGTAGTTATTGGTAATGCATACCCTATTTTTAGAGACCTTCGTGAGAATGCAACAGCAACATATCAATCGAAAGATACCACCTCCAGAAGGAAGACCCATGTCAAGAAAAATGAAGAGTGATGCTAGCAAAACTTTGGGTAAATAGACTAAGAAGCAATGCGACACCCCTAGACCTCTACACATTGGATATAGGAAGCACATGTGACAACCTTTGAGTGAGATGAGCTACATTCATAGGGATTTCTTTGATTTTGTTCCACCGCCCTCATTTGGAATTCCCCAAGCCTCTGCTGACAAGGAGCACTCCAACTGTGTAGAGAGAGGTCACCTCACCTATCAATGTCCATTAGCGCTGAACTGCCTTAGAAACCCCACCCTAGCCGAGATAAGCAAGACAACGTTAGAAGACAACCTTATAAGGGATGTATCCGAAAGACAATATGCCTTAAGTTGAATCTTAAAATAAGGGGGGGTAGACTTTATCGCCAACCTTATTGTTTTGGATACAAAGGGCATTGATGTCATTCTTGGAATGGATTAGTTAAGCAAGCACAAGATATCCATAGACGTGCTGAGAAGTCCATAAAGCTTACCACCCCGGATAGGAATAAATTGGAGTATATTGTAGAGCCTGTAGTCATGGCTAAAGAAGCTACCAATCGTGTGAAGATGGAATCAATTGGATACCTACTAGTCAAGGACCCAAGGTGCCAGTGGTTAATGAGTTTTCCGATGTCTTTTTTGAGGAATTGACATTCGTGCCGCCTGACCATGACATCAAGCTTGTGATTGAAATAGTCCCTAAACTGCTTCTATGTATAAGAGACCCTATAGGATGGCTGCTAAGTAATTAGCTGAACTAAAGGATTAGATTAAGGAATTGCTAGCGAAGGGTTACATCCGCCCTAGCTCATCCCCATAGAGAGCCCCTATGATTTTCGTCCTGAAGAAGGTTGGTACTCAACAGATGTGCGTGTATTATCATGCTCTGAATGAGGTTACCATTGAGAACAAGTACTGCTGCCTAGGATTGATGATCTATTTGGTCAAATCTGTGGTGCAGGTGTGTTCTCTAAAATCGATCTTTGATCGGGATAGTATTAGCTGAAGATACAAAAATATGTGACCTTTCGAAGTCTACCTTCATTTTAAGGAATGGTCCGTACAAGTAAACGGTGATGTATTTTGGATTGATAGAAGTCCCGACCTACTTTGTGGATCTAACGGACAAGGTCATTACGGAATATCTAGACAAGTTCATCATAGTGTTCATCAATGACGTGTTGGTCTACTCTAAGGATGAAGAACACAAGGAACATCTCTGTTTGGTGTTGCAGAAGCTTCGAGACCATAAGTTGTACGCCAAGTTAAGCAAGTGCGAGTTTTGGATGAAGCAAGTGTCTTTCTTGGGTCATGTCATTTCAGGAGAAGGATTGTCTGTGGATTCAAGCAAGATTTGAGATATGTTAGGTTGGAATTCACCTTCTAGTGTCATCGATAGTCAAAGTTCTCTAGGATTACTAGGGTATTATCAGAAGATCGTCGAAGGATTCTCGAAGACCACCGAGCCCATGATCGAGTTACTTGGAAGAACAAAAAGTTCAAGTGGACGCCGCTAGTGGAGATAGATTTTGGGAATTGAAGAAGCAACTAATTATTGCTCTATTGTTAGTGATGTCCGACATGGAAAAGCCATTTTTGATTTTTGCATTAGAACAAGATTTAGGATGTGTGCTCATGCAAGATGGTCCTGTGGTAGCATATGCTTCACAGCAGTTGAGGAAGCATGAGAAACACTATCCGACTCCTAATTTGGAGTTAGCCATTGTAGTTCACACTCTCAAGATTTAGAGGCATTACCTTATAGAACAGAGATGTGAACTTTATATTGACCATAAGAGTTTAAAGTATATCTCAATGTGGCCAAACCTTAGCCTTAGGCAACGAAGATGTTGAAGCTTATCGAGGATTACGATCTTGTAAATCAACTACCACCCTAGGGAAGCAAGTGTGGTAGTCACGCTTGGTGTCAAGGATATTCTATGAGTTAGTTGGAAGTAGAGAATATATCATTCAAGTTGTGCGAAGAGTTTGACAAGCTCAACCTTAGGGTCATCGCTAAGAAAAAAGTCATGGAGATGTAAGTAGATTCTACTCTACTATAGGTTATATGGAAAGGTCAACTGGAAGACGAGAAGATCTAGAAAGATAGAGCGTAATATTCAGGAGGAGAAGTCACCTACGAAAGGTGACAAAGGTGTGTTGTGGTACAAAGGAAGGATTTGTGTGCCTAATGTCAAGGGATTGAAGGATAAGATATTATGAGAGGCTCACGAGTCCGCTTATTCCATTCATCCAGGAGGGAATAAGATGTACCATAATCTTAAGGCAACCTATTAGTGGTATGGAATGAAGAGAGATGTTGCTGAGTATATTGCCCTTTTGCGACACCTGTCAGAGAGTCACAACCGAGCATCAATGACCTGCTAGGATGTTGCAACTTTTACATGTACCTGAGTGAAAGTGGGAAGAGATTGCTACAGACTTCACCATGGGATTGCCTAGGACTCAATCTGGATATGATTCCCTTTGGGTAATTGTGGACCGACTGACCAAAGGTAGCTCACTTTAAGCTTGTCAAGGCAACCTATACCGGACCGCAACTAGCAGAGTTGTATAGTTTTAGGATAGTCTATTTTCATGGAGTACCCATGAGGATTGTGTCCGATAGAGAAGCCCAAGTTATTTTGAAGTTCTGGGATAGATTACCCGAAACTATGGATATTTGCTCAAACTTTAGTTCTGCTTCTCAACCCTAGACCGATGGACAACCGAGAGAGTAAATTAGATTCCCGATGTTATGTTGAGAGCATGTGCTCTACAGTATGGAAAAAGTTTGAATAAGAGTCTACCGTACTCTGAATTTTCCTGCAACAATGGCTAGCGAGAGAGTTGGAAGATGGAACCGTTTGAAATGCTATATGGTTGTAGGTGCCAAACCTCATTGTTTTGGAATGAGACGAGAAAGCGTAAAGTTTTGGACCCAACATACTGCAAGAAGCCGAGAAACAAGTTCGTATGGTGGGAGAGAACTTGAGGATTGCACAGTCAAGACAAGAGTTATGCCAACCAAAGATGATGAGAATTGAGTTTTGAAGTTGGAGATTACGTGTACCTCAAGGTGTTACCTATGAGAAGGTTATGACATTTCAAGGTACGAGGCAAACTCGCACCAAGAATCATTAGTCCATTCAAGATCACGAAGAAGAGAGAAGAATTCAAGACAGAGTTTCTAAATTTCTTTTCTGATCCATCCGAATCTGAGGGATGAGATTCATTTTAAGGGGAGTAGGTTTGTCACACCCCAAAATTCAAAATTTTGGAGTGTGACTAAAATTAACTGAATTTTGAAAATTTATATTAATAGGTTAAAATTATTTTCTAGAATTTAGAAGGGATTCAAATTTATTTTGGCAAAAGATTATTATCTAAAATTATTAAATCAATTTAGGCTTTTATAATTGATTATTGCATTCATGCCGACTTGCATTTATTTTTGTATTGATGTATGATCTAGAATTAGGTTTCGAATAGAATTCGTTTAAATTCCATTAAATTTCATTTAAATCTTAAATTCTGAAAATTAGAAACCTTTTTCTATATTCCCTTAACTCTTTTGGTCCAAAATTCCCATAGCTAGTGTATTTTTTTTCATCTCATCTCCTCTTCCTGCACCGCCCCAACGCCGCGACCCATTTTTTCCATGACGTCGGCCCAGTCGCACCACTGTCTTGTCCCTGTCTTTTTACATAATTCCTTTTTAGACCCAATCTTTTCTCCAAGAAAAATAATTCTAAAATCTTTTCTGAAACTCCTTTTTACAAAATAGTCTCTGACTCTTTATTTAATTATTTTTAACCGAGTCTTCAAGGCAAAAATAATTCTTTTTATTCCATAATTTTTCAGATTTTACATCTTAGTCCATTTGTTTTAATTTAATTAAAGATAAGCCCATATTTATTTATTTATAATTCAGCATATATCTTTCTTTTACAAAAATAATTTATTTACCATCTTCATAAATTGTATTTTATTTTTCTCCTCGAATTTTTTTCAAGTTTGGAAAATTTTCCACATTTTTCTCTTTTCTTTCCTTTTCTTTTTTCTTCTCTCTTTCCTCCTTCTCTTCTTCCTCACGAATAGCACAACAGCACGGAGAGCAGGGAGACCGCAGGAGCTCCCACGGTCTGAGCCCCCCTCCTGTAGCACCCCATGGTGCCCCCTAGTCCCCCGCCGCTCTCCCCCTCTCCCTCCCTTCTTCTCCAACGAGCCCTCATGGCTGCCTCGCATGGAGCTTTAAGTCCGGCCATGGCCACCTCCCATGGAGAGCTCTAACCAATGCTGTTTTTCTTCGTGGGATGAGCAAAACTAATGCACACAACCTTTCTCTTGCTATTCCCGCCCTCAATTTTATCTAAAACCAACTCTAATGTCCGGATTTTGCAGGATTTTAATTTTCAACTAAACTCTGATTTTATCTCTAATTCGAATCTTAATCCTTCCGGACTCCTCCTACACCCCTATATAAGCTTAGGTGCACCTCCCCCACACATCCCATGTCAATTTCCCCTCAAAACTGAACCCTAGCCGCCACCCAAGTTCCACCACGTCGTCGGTACCCGTCGTCACCGTCACTCGTGTTTCAAAGCCCTCCCTTCAAATTAAACCCCGTGCCGGTCATGAGAAGGCAAGGATCTAATCATAGGAGAAAGAATCACGTCAAAACATGATTTGTATCCTCCGCAATCCTGTTGTAGTTTCTCATCAGGGCTATGACTTTTCCGACGATCTCAAAGTGAATCCGATGTCACCGGTGAGTTCCCCTTGCCGTACTCTCTCTCCCAGACTTTATGGATCTGAAATCGGAGGTCTATAGATCAAGTTATAGCAAATCCCAGAAAAGTTACGGCGAGCTAACTTCATAGTCGTCTTCTACCTTCAGCTCCAGTAAAATTTTATAAATATGTCCCTGTACAATTTTTATTTAATTGCAGATTAGTCTTTAGTATTTAAAACATTCATAACTTTTTAACCGTAGCTCCGATTTAGGTGATTCTTATGGTCACGCGTTTGTAGCAAGTAGAATATTTTAGCACTGTTTGTTTAGCTTTTACATACTATTTGGTGTACTATTTCATTTGTTCTTTGTATTGCTTGTTTCCGGTCATAATCGTTTAGACGTTTCATTGTTTGAGAAGATTCAAGACTACGAGGAGAAGACTTTGAGTAGCAGGTGGGAAGCAAGGCAGGTGACCATTGACCAAATTGATTCTATGTGCTTTCTTTCTCTAGTATACACATTGGCTTGCATGATTTAATACTGTTACCTAAGCATCATACTTACGATTTTGGTACATACTTAGTTAGCTATGCTTAGTCATGTAGTCATGAGTGTCGGACAAATCTTTCCATCCTTTGAGATGTTAAGTTTTGCTTGTGTCTTTGTGAGATATGGTCTTCCATCCGTCATGATGTGAGGTAACCGTGGAGAGGATCGATACTGTGGTTTGAGCATAGGTTGAAATGATGGAGACAGTTGGATTCCGTCAGGTGATATGGTTTATCATGCTTGAATCTGCTAAGGACCATGTCTTAGGAGTAGACACCCCAGGACAACAAATGCCGCCACGTGTCCACTATGGAACGACTTGCTTACTAATTAGGGATATTGTAAAAAGTGTGGCTTGGTTGAGTGAAAAATTGATATAGTTACTCGTCTAGGCTCACACGATGCAAGAGGGTCGTGATACCGCTGTTGGCGTAGTTACTTGTTCAGGCCTGCCATAGAAAACCTTAGCATTGCTACAGTATTATGACTACCTTAGCTAACCTTGACATACAACTTATAGTAGACATTTGTAATGACATGTAGTGATCTCTGATCCACACACCAATGGAAGTATAAAGAATGATAAAAATGTGGTTTTCTATAGTCGCTTAGCTAGCGATGAAATCACTACTCATAGGTACAGAGTACTAACCTTTATAAATTGTATAACTATCATGATAACCGAGGTTGCGGTTACAATCGGTTTGTGATCCTCTTTTAACTAGACAGTATGGTTTGATTGAGAATGGAATAATATTGGTCTAGTATTTATCGAAGCTTTGTGATCACTTTGTGCCTTTGTGATCATATTTTATGACATACTTAAATTCAACTTAATTGGATAGTTTGAGCCAGCAACTTTATCTTAGTAAGTAGGTGCTACTAATTTAAGAGTAAGTATAGATGCATTTCTACTTACAGCCTTATACCTCATTTACCTTGATATTACCCTTGCATATCATTTATTTTCTATACTTGCTGAGTACCAACCATAAGTATACTTAAACTTGTTATTTTTTTCTCTGCCACACAAATCTGCTGCTCAGAAGCTAAAGAACACTTTGGAGTACTTTAATATGGTGTTCTAGACGAGCGATTGCCCCCGACCGATTGCTTGTGAAGTTATAATGCCTTTCCGCTGTAATACTTTCGAGAGTGTTCAACTTAGTCTTTTATAAAGACATTATTCGGTAATAAATACTATATATTGTGATATTGATTATTCTATATCTATTTTGTATATGGTATATATGTAAACTAGATTTCTAAGCACACATATTCTGTATCTATTTTCTATATGGTATCTATTTTCTATTTTCAGTTTGGCTTTAAAATCAGGTGTGACAACCCATTCAATAATCATATGAATGCAATGATTAACATCTTAGTAACTTTTAACCATTTTAATAATACCCCCTGTCTTTCAATAAAACTATGACACTACTGTGCATGCAAGCTGCTACAAGTGTACACAGCAATCAGTCATATAAGACATAACATGTTCACAACCAACACGAGAGTGCAAATAAATCAATTAGCAGAAAATATAGACTGAAAAGTTGCAGGAAGTTCTTTAGGTTCAAGTCGTAATGTACTAGGATCAAGATTAGCATCAATGATACTCGATGTTCCAGCTGTCCGATCCAAACCGAGTTTTCGGCTACTCTTTAATGAATTGCCCTCCCACTTAAGACATCTGCTGGAATAAGTGTACTAGGAGAAGCTATCGGATCAACCAAAAACTCCCTGCAGAAAATTGCGAGAATAAAAGCACTTAGCAAACATATAGTAGAAACAAATGAATAAAATTTAGTGGAAATAATCCT